>JASAMX010015725.1:25000-50000 GCA_030248175.1 Microlaimidae sp. YZB2_3
GTTCAAAACGCCATCGGCAACATCTCATATTTTCTGGAACAGTACGCCTTGCACCACAACAGCAGCGGGGAACTGCCGGAGGTTTCTCTGGTTGACCTGACGCAAGTCATGCAGCAAAAGCTGGAGGAGTACCTGATGACTTTTTCTGAAACAAACGAAACGATGATGCAGCTCCCTCTAGAGATCGTCGAGGTGACAGACGAGTTGTGGTGGTTCGTACTGGTGGTGACTTTGTTCTCTTTGTTGCTCTATTTCTACTCCTTCGTCGACATTATCTACTACAAGAAGAGCAGTTGGAAACTTTATATCGCAGAAATCGGCATTATAATCGTGGATTCTCTGGTGCTTGGCAGCACGGGGAGCTCCCTTATTTTCCTAAAATTTCACTCGCGGCACACCATTAGAAAGTACATCTGTAAAAGTAGGTTTTTGGTCAATATTTAAAAGTGCATGCAAGCTATTGAGATCATTTTTTAAGCCTTTCTAATTTGTGCTCTAAAATCTACCTCAAGAACTGCTTCTGAATCTTAAATTACCCTCGAGATGGAGCAAATAGAATAGGAAAATTACCTTACTTTGGTAGAAAATGTGGCACTGCAAACACAACCTCAAACAGCTCTAAAAAATTAGATGGCAGGCCATAGGTAAAATTTTATAAATAAACATATTTTGGTGGCAGATTTATCGTTCCATTTTGCATTTCACTCAAATAGTTTGAGCTATCTATTTTTCAGGCATTCAAGTATTAAAATTAAAAATGATTTATCAATTATTTAACCAAATTTTTAAAAAAAGAAATATGTATTTTGTTTAATATATATATATATCTAATATGTTTTGATTTTTAGTTTTAATTTACACTAATAACGTTGGAGCTTTATTCAGCAATTGGTGCTGGGTATTTGTTTGGGGAAGCAGGTTTCTAAAAATAACCAGACCTTTCAAACAAAATACAATTGAACCAGGTAAAAATTGTAACATTAATGTGATTAACAATAAAAGCAAAATTATATACTGCACCAAAAATGTCCAACTCTTGTATAAAAAATGGTGCAAGGGCATATGTCATTACAATGGCATAATCTTGTATTAAAGCAACTCTCCTAATTCAATGGCATACTTTCGACTATAGTTTACGCAAATTATAAAGAAGAATAAAAAACCGGTCATGTTATTGGCACAACTCAAAAATATGCCATTTTAATGACTTGTTCGAAAAGTGTGCCAATATAAGCGCCAATATGCCAATAGATCAGCGCCAGTTATCCAAAAGTTAAATTTTTTTTGCTATATTATATATTTTTTTGTAAAACTAAATGTTTTAAGAATACTTGTTTATTTCTAAATCCCTGCCAAATAATCCGGACGTTTAGAAAAAAATGTGTAAAATTATAAAAAACACCAGCAAATGAATTATATAATATTTTTGTCAAATCACTAAGCAATGCAATTAGTTTTATTATATGATAGCACCAAAAATTTTCGCTGAACAAATTTCGTCAATCAACGCGCAGAAAATAAGCAGCGTGACTGTGAAACATTGATGACGATAATGACAGTGATGATAATTATGCCCATAACGATAGTTCCTATTTCCAAGATGCTTATAAGGTTTAATTTTTCAAAACAGCACTACATGCAGCACGTAGAAGTACAACAATGGTTCTGTGGCGAAACTTTATTCTTAGAAATTATATTCATCCTGATGCCGAAAAAACACCAACCGAAGCTGTAGTATTGCTATAACACTGTAATCAGTATAAAAAACATCCTAAACCACACACTTTCTATCTGTATTTATTGTAAAATAAGCTCCACCTTTAAAATTAATTGAAAGTTTTGTGTTATAACAATAAGAACTTAGCATTGACATCGAAAAATTGTAATTTCTATTTTTTTATTCAGTTTGTAATGTACTGCGTACTTTTCCAGAAAGACATAGTTGTGATATAACTTTTTATTTATAAAAAAAACAAAATTTTATTGTTGATAAATTTTTTCCAGGTAAAATGGTCGTTATACTGTTGGGATTGTTTGTATTTTGCATATCTACCGAGGCCTGGGTGCTTTACTTCGGGGGTACTATTACCGCGGAAGGCGGTGTCCAACTCTGCGACATGAATATGAATCGGGAAACGTTCAAATGGGTTCTGTTGACGGAAGTGGTTGTCAGCTTTTTAATTCCCTTTATACTGGTAATCGCGGCGGACACCAGGACACTCTGTTACGCATACAGAGGGAATTTGCCCATCGTGGTTCACAAAAAAAGTTAGTGAAGCTTCTGTTGTGCAAACTTTACGAGCAGTCAGTTTTTTTTATAAAAAAAATATAATCAAATGCTAAGGCATAGGGATTAATATGCAAATAAAATTTTATGCGAATTTCCGTTTTGTCTGGAGTTTTCCAAATGTTTAGGGATGCACAAAATGTTTTCACTTCTTTTTAATCATAATCACAAAAAAAGAATTTATATTTACAAAAAAATCGAATATTTGTAACATTTATCAAACAGCGTTTTAATTAAAAATTATTTAAAAACGTAATTCAATAAATTAATTAACTGTGATGCTTCACAGGAAGTATGATTACATACTAATGACATTTTTTAATTATTATTATTCATTCATTTTCTAATTATGTGCGTAATTAGAAGTAAAGAAATGCCCTCAGCGTGGGTCGGAGAAATGTGAGAGAAATGTGCATTATGGCTCGATTGCGCAATTTTTTATAGGCTCCTATTTAGGAGTCCTATAATAATAATCAATTCAACAAAAAACATTTACTTCCATTTAACCAATGTATTGGAAATCAGAGAGCGGTCCACTAAAGACCTTAGGACCTTTTTTATATTTAAAAACTATGTTTTTTCACAATTTTTCAGTCACGTTGGGGTACGATAAAATATGGTATTGAAATTATATGAAAATGGTGAGATGGCTAAAAACAGTTGGTAGCAGAAAAATATCTCAAAGAAATGTATAGTATGTACCAACAAAATCAGAGGACAATTTTGTTTTAGCATGCATTATATACATATGTAGGCTGCTGCGAACACAATTAAGAGATCAAAAAATGTATTTATTATTATTAAAACATGTATTTGAGACGAGACAAAAAATAAACCAAACTGGGACGGTCTATTTGTTCAGGAAAGAAAAAAGGAGCCATTGTGTTTTATTGTATTTTTATTGCGTCTAAGACAGGAACATACATAAACAATAGACACATTGCACTTAATTGTATGCAAGAAACAAAAGACTAGTAATAATATAACTGAAATACATTAAACCAAAAAACCAGAGCACCAACCACTTCTTTCAAATAAGGATTCGCGGCTTCCCATGAGAAATAAGCGATGTAGACCTAGAAATAACCAATAGGCCATGTAGTAACCAATTTAAGCATAACAATTTCTCGCTACATGATTCAATTTGAATTTATGAAATTTAAAAATTACGCTGTAAATTTTACTTTAAATATGTTGTTGCTTTTGCTTTATGACTTCAAAGTTGGTTGCTTACATTACACGAAAACAAACTACTACAACTATATGTGATCTACCTTTAGATACTATAGTTATTCTAAAAAAATAAAGTTTTAAAATCTGTGTGTAGAAAAATATGTTTTAAAAAATGAATTCTCGACTTTTTATTACCAAATTTCGAAAAACTTATATCTATTTTGGCCGCGAGTCACATCTATTTTGCAGTCTATATATTAGTGTCTAGAATTTTTTTAGATTTTTAAGCTGAGAATCACCTAATGACTTGTAAATGACATAATTTGAGTGGCTTAGTTTTAAACACTCAATGTATATTTGCCCATTTTTTATATATTCTTCTTTATAAACAATATCTAAAAATAGTGTTACATACTAATGGTAGTCAGTAAAAATGTTTTATAGTTTTTGGAATATATTTTATAACTTTTTGAATATATTTTTGGTCAAATTGATAAGTAAAAAAATTGTTTAGATCAGTACACAGTATTTTGGATAATTAAAAAAATACATGATTCTAAATCTAACCTATATCAAATAACTCTAAATTAACGTTATATTAATGCTATGCTATATTAAAATGCTTAATGATTCTAAAAGTAGCCTATATTAAAAATGGTTTCAACTGATTTTTTTATATTACGTAAAAACTGTTTACTAATAAACTGTTATTTAAGATTGAGGCATATTTTTTATAAAATCTGAAACTAACAAAAACAAGCTCACCAGAAACGTATGAAGGGGAGATTTTTTAACCTGCAGAATTTTTTCACTTGTAATATTCCCCGAAGAGCTCTGATTTTAGAAGCTGCGGTTCCCTGGAGCTCTGGAGCTACGCCCTATTTTTGTAATAACTTCATAAATAACTAAAAAGTGATGTCATAGATTATTTTCTGAAAATTATTTGTAAACTAAATTTTTTTAAAATCTTATTTAAAAAGACGCCAAAACTTAAATGGGGTGACTTTAAATGTATTTTAAGGTTAAATAAACTAAAAATCGCTCATTTAAGGAGCGGAGTTCTTTCCGTTTTAAATGGCTGGAGCTCCGGAGCATGATATTGAAGGGAAGCAACATCTTACCGTTCTACATAATAACATTCCATCGGCGCTATATTTCCCGTATCATCCGCGAGGCACAGCTTTTGTTATATACGAAATTAACTTTTTCAAACAAGTGGAATTTTATGGATTACACTATATAACGGAATTTTCGTTTAGTTTTTTCGTTTTTTTAAGTTTTTTTTAAAATGTTTCAGCCTCTCGGGAAAGTCCGCGTCCGCACAGCAGTTCCCGGAAGCTCAGCGACGGTTTGCGAATATTGAAGACCCCTCATCGACTCAGCAAAATTAACAGCGTCAAAATTATTTCCTTTCGCGTCATGCAGCACCGGCGGAAGAAGAAAATCATCAGCATCTCCCGGTGTATTATCGCCGCCACTATCGATCTCCTGCTCAACGCCCCGGAGTACACGCTGCAGGTGGGGAGCGGAAACTGCAGATAGCCCGAAAATATTTTACAGCAGGAGAAACAATGATTCAGGGTCGATGGAGCCTTGGGAACTTGGAGCTGGAACTTGGAGCCAAAAATAGGGAACTTGGAGCCGTAAGTGGGGAATTTGGAGCCGTAAGTAGAAACTTGGAGCCGAAAATAAAAATCGCTAAAACGTTTGACTAAGCCTAAACGAAACCTAAACTAACCCCAAACCATTTTTTTCTTAAAGGCTCAAAGTTTCCATTGCTCGTGGCTCCAAGTTCCCAAAAATTTCTCATGGTTCCAAGTTCCTTGCTTGTGGCTTTAAAGACCCCGTACCGAAACAATCCTTAGGACTTGTTCAAACCGGAGTGACAAGTGACAACGGTGTAAATGCGCCCTTTTTTGATATGATGAACTTTTGAAATTTATATATTGCAAATTAGTGTTAATTATTTTAACCTGTGCAATAAACTAATTTTAATTAAAAAAAAACTCTTTGTCACTTATTATTTCGGTGAAAACTAGCCCTGGGCTGGTTCACACCGGTGTCGCAAGTGAAAAGTGACGCATTCCGCGCGCGTTTACATCAGTGCACTGTCATTGTTGCTGCGGTGTGATTGCTTCATTTTTCACTTGTCACTTTGGTGTAAACCAGTTTCGGTTGTTTGCATTTGTGCTTGAACAGAATTAAAAATAAATTAAAGTTAAAAATGTAATATTTTTTTACGTTTTTCAGGTGATAAAGAAATATAGTTTTCTTGGAAAAAGAATTTTTACAAAATAGGTTTATTAAGTAGTGAGTTATGACAAAAAATACTGGGCAAGATATAGTTTTTTTGGTGGGAGAACACAGTAAAATGTTTACAAGAATACTGTTGAAATCAGGACAATCGGATTGTGGAACAAACGATTTCAATCCGATTAGCCGTTTTTCTTAGCCTTTTCCCTGGTTAGCAAAGTGCCTACTTATCTGACAATGGTGGTATTTTTCTCCAACCACTGTGGGGCGTAAAGCTTACTGCGGTTACTCCACATATCACCTAAGTCGTACCCAGGTGGTTAGAATTTTAATAATTGCTACCGGGCATTTAAAGTACACCAGCTTTAACTACTTGATTTACAGTTGATAGAGCCGAGGACCTTGTAGCCAAAAATAGTAACCTGGAGCCAAAAATGGGGCACTTGGAGTCGAAAGTAAAAATCGCTTGAACGTTTACCTAAGCGTAAGCGAAGCCTTTAAGCCCAAACCGATTTATTTAAAGGCTTTAAATTCCGAAAACTTTCTGATGGCTCCAAGTTCCCTGCTTGTGGCTCTAAAGACCCCGTACCAACAACCACTTCTATTTATTCGCTCTCTGTTCTGAAGGGCCACTAAGCTTGGCTTGCAGAAGAAAACGTGCGCTTGAGCAATAATAATTTTTTTAGTCGTACCTATGTAGGTATGACCTATAAGTGATAAGTAGAGCTCCACGTTGAAGTTTACGCACTACAATGTTCAAAAGAGTTTTTTTTAATTTGTTAAAATCTTGGGCAAACAGTTTCTTTTCCCACCAAAATAACAGACGGTTAAAATGTTTATTCCATTGGAAAAATTAATCGATTCGAGGACTCAGTATACGATGGAGCTGATCACCTACATACTTTACATGCTCCAATATCCTTTGATTGTCTTTCACGTTCGCTTACTGCTAACAAACACTAAGAAAAAGACGAGTAGTGTAAGTAGTAATAAACCGATCGTGATTAGGAACAGAAGTTGCACCAAGGATCCACTACCGGAGGACATTTACTCTTTTCAAACACATGACTGTTTGTTGTGATTTTGATAATAAATACGCGTGTTTTGTTTTTAATTTTTAGGAAGAACAATTTATAGTGTGTACAAAATTCTGCACGCTGGACTTTCGGAGTATTTTCTGAAAATTTAGGCGAAATTCGTTCGTTTAATAACATGTTGATTGTGCGAGGTTTTTTCAAATTGCAAGAAAAAGTTTGATCACAAATGATCGTTTTTAAAATTAATCAAATAATTTTTAGTTTCATCCCTATGTTGGAATGTTTAAATTGGCAAATTTTTATAGAAACATCTCTCTTAACTAAGGTGCGCCCATAGAAGAGTTAAGATCGTTAAATTACTATGTTAGTTTATGTCCAGAGTCTCGAAAAAAATTGTAAAAATTTTAAAAGTTATGGACGGATTTTTATAACGCGTAGCCAAGAATGCATAAGTATTAATCTTTTAAAAAAGCAATTTTAAAAACCAACTAACAGTCATTTCAATTTGTATATTTTACTGAACAATACAATGCTGCGTTTAGGTATTTATATTCTCTTTTTTTATCTAATAATTAATAAACTGACAAAATAAAAATAACAATGGTATTTTGTTATTTTATTTTAACAATAACAAGGATAAAATATAATTGATAATACCAATGTGTTGTTCGTTTATAATACAATTAAAATGATTGTTTGGTTTTTTTTAATGGCATCAATATCGCACAAGTTATGTGCTTATGCGAACTAAAAAGAAATTTGCATAATGTATTTAAAGCATAATGTTATTTCTCTAAAAACAAATGCTTACATATTTTTATAATTTTCAGGTAGGCCTACGCGTTTCAAAAAAAAAACGTAGCTAAACTTTAAACTTTTTAGAATTTTTTTTAGATCTCAGGACATAGATTAATATTAAATTTACTGATTTTCGTACTTTGTGGGAGGAGCTTACTTCAGAGGAATGCGTTATAAATATTTTCTCTTGCTTTAATGACAAATGTGTGTACAAGATAAATTTCATATTTTTATTTGTTATACACTGTAAAAAACATTTGTTTTAATGATGCGTACTTTTTGTAAAGTTTAATGTTACCGAATTCAATAAAGACTTTAATAAGCTCGTCAAATTTGATTTAACATAAAACATTTAATAAATAGGGTATCTAACTTAATTTCGGCCAGGCCTTAATTTTGTCCACCAATTTAGAGTGTTAGAAAATTGGCTTATTTTTAAAACACAAAAAAACTAGCAAAAAAGTAACTGAATGAATGTTGAATAAAGTGTTTTTGCAAAAGATTTTTTACTTTTGTTATTCTGAATTATCAACATTTTCATACAAAAAGTGATTTTCTTAATTTTTGCTTTAGATATCATCGTACTATCGTATTTATAAAGAATTTTTTTGCTCGTTTGACTTTTTTTTGACGTTTTTTCAAGCAAACAAAAAATTCAACAAAAAATACAGGTTTTTAAAACTTGTTTTTTTTTAAAGTTTTGACATAATTATTTAAAGTCTTGCTAATAACTATTAAAGTTTGCAAACGGGAAAAATTAAGTTGTATCAAGAACAATACCTAAGGATAAATTTGCAACTTTTAAAATTTTTATTGTTCGTTTTGGCAATAGTTATAGCCAGTTTTTTCAAGGTGACCGAGATTAATGGCTTTCGCTTTAATTTCGGCACTATAAAAAACTTTAAACCTCCACTTGTCTTTAAGTGTAATAAAAATTTTAAAATTTTGAACTAGAATAACAA
This sequence comes from Microlaimidae sp. YZB2_3, assembly GCA_030248175.1. Taxonomy (NCBI): domain Eukaryota; kingdom Metazoa; phylum Nematoda; class Chromadorea; order Desmodorida; family Microlaimidae; species Microlaimidae sp. YZB2_3. The sequence goes on from JASAMX010015725.1 coordinate 33,511, forward strand.
AAATAGCTATCGTTTGATTTTTAGACCAAATTTAGGGTCAATTAAAAAAACCAGAAAAAACTTATCCAAAAAAATAAAAAAAGGTGGCCGAAATTAAATCAGCTACCCTACTTTTCAAATTGCACTAAATGCATAATATATTTGTGCGTTTTTTATAAAATACCACAATTTCGAATTCAATTAGCCAGAAATACAAAAAAAATTATTTGTAGAAGATTTGTACGAAACTTATATTCGAGCATAGCTCAAACTCTTATCTATCCGTTGAAACTAAAAAAAGTTTGTTTATCTATGACGTCATCATTTTTTTAATACTGTACGAAAAAACCTGGTCCTAAAAAATACTTTTTATTAGTAAGAGATAAGTAACACCGTTTTATTTGATGTTAAAACAAGCAAGCCTTTCGAAGTGTTTGTAAAAATGACCGAAATTGATTTGCTGATTTAAAACGCTTAGTACTCCCTCTACTTTCTACACATAAGATAAACATAAGCAAATTATGAATCAATCGTGCGTACTTTTTAGGGCTGTCCTGGAAATTTAAATTTTTTTTTGTAGTGTGAAACCCTTAATATATTTTAGGAAGCCAAAAAAATAAAATTTTCAGCTAATTTCTGTTAAATTCTATACAAGGAGAATACACAACCGACATCACAAGGCATTTTTTATATAGCAATTTTGTAAAAAATTGCAGTGTAAGCTTAAAACAGGCTTAAAATCAACGGAAGTTTCAACTTTTATTAGACCTCGTAAGAGACAAAAACATATTGTTTTAAAATCTTCCTTTTATTTTAAGGTTAAACTTCGATTTCTTGTTCATAATTTATAATTTCTTTTGTAATAATAATTTCGCTTTTTGTGAGTTTGGCAAAAGCCGCTCAAAACGGTCCTCTTTTTAGACATATTTTTAGCTTAATTTTCAAATTTCGCGATTTTTGCAAAAAATCAATTGTAACCTATTGCGGTTCCCAAAAGTGCTATTTTGGACAGTGCTCCAAAATTCTTGAGCCACAGGTTTGAGATCCGGTTTGGATCCAGAGGATTTTGTTTTTTTATGTATTAATTTGTGGTAATGGTCCCAAAATTTTTTTTAAACCCTAAGGGCCGGTTCACACCAGAGTGGCAGCTGATAGGTGACGCACAGCTCACACAATTTACACCGCAGCAACAATGAGAGTGTAATGATGTAAACGCGCGCGTTCATTATCAGCTATCAGCTACCACTCCGGTGTGAACCGGCCTTAAGACACTGGATTGGGCATGTTTAAATGTTTAAAAGCACGTTCATTGTGTGAAGCTGATTTGTCAAGGGTTTCAACAAAATTTCATTTGTGTTTTCATGTTTTACAACTTTTTATCGTTTTTAAAAAATCGCAACCACCCATTTTTTTGACGTATTCGCTGTGTTTTGGTTATTTTTTGTTTTTATAATGTGACATTTGTGGCATCTTCAATAATGCTGCTTTTAATAATAATGTTGCCACTGAAGTCGCGTTTAAAATGTGTGAATGTCGATTATAGTTTAAGTAATGGTCTTGCCTTATATTTTTTACCCCACCAAATGTTTTCAGAAATCAGAAATTAAAAACAAATGGTTTTAATAAAGATCTTATGAACATTTGTTAATTATAAAAGATTCATTAAAACGCTTTCGCTTAATGAGCATATTAAAAAAATTTGTTTCCGCTTACTAGGTTTGTAGACGATTAATACACGAAGCAAGTGAAATTAATTGGCTTATTTCCGTACTTGAAACCACAACACTAAAAAAACACGTCGTGTAAAATGGTTCTATTAATGTCAGATCAGTTTCAACATACTTTCAATTAGTGATTTTTCCGAAACTCCAAGCTTCGAAGCTCCACCCTATTTTTATGCTAATTCTGTGAATAATTTAAAGTAATGTCAGAGATTATTTTGTTAAAAATGTTTAAAAAGCATTAAAAACGCAAAAAACGCTATTTCATACATAACGCCTGCACAATTTTAGTATTTAATTTGTTTGCTCAGTTTAATAATGCAAATTTACCAGGAAAATTCATTTGTTTAAAAAGATGTGATATTTTCTCGAAGAACGAGTGGTTACTTAACACCCTGCTAATGTTAATGGTTTCACCCAGCTGAACTCAGTACGTGTTATTTTTTATCCAGAAGCACTGCAACTTTTGTATAAAAATGCTTATAAATTTGATTATTTAAAAATTTTCAGTTGTATTACCCGTGTTATATGACCATATAGCAAATGAATATGACCTCATCACTTGGCGACATATATTGTAAACATTTTGAGATTCATATCAAAAGCAAGAATAACAGGAAAATGATGTCATTCAAAAGCTTATAAAGTCGGCTTTACAAAAATACTTATTTTAGTTTTAAATCCGGAATTTCTAGAAATAGAACAGATTCGCTAAAATCCTGGTAAACTAAAATTTCTTAAAAAATTGAAAACTTTTAAAATTTAAAGACGGAAAACAGAAAATATGATTAATATTGCTACTGTTTTTTTTTTTTTTGGAAAGGGTCAATTGTAATTAATATTTTTACTATTTATAGTTTTCAATAAATTTTTTTTTATTAATTTTATTATTATATTTTAAATTTTGGTATACTATTCCAGCAAAAATTAAAACAAAATTTTGAAAAAAAAAATTAAATGAAACAGCATGAAAATACACGAAATCAAACTAGCTGTAAAAACTATAAAAACTAAAAGTTAAAAAAGTTACTAATAAGACCAATACTTATATTTAGATTTAAGCTTTGAGTTGACAAAATTCTAAAAAAAAATTTTCTCACGACATTTTTTTCATGTTTCAAGTCTTATTATTTTTAAACTCAAATTTGATTTTAGTCACAATTTTCCATTCAATTTGATATTTAAAGTTAATTTTTTCCAGTCTTTTTTTTGGCTAAAATTTATACGAGATATTTTAGCTCAATAAATAAATGTATTTTGCTGTTTTACAATTTGTAAATAGATTAACTTGTAAATCCAATGTAACTATTTAGTAATATAACTTTTGTAGACCTTTAACACTGAACAAATTCCGTTTAAATGGGAGGTTTTGACCATCGTGTAATACCAATATTGTCACATGATTGCGCGAAGGCTCTGTTTTTATAATGCTTTAGATAATTTTCAGAAAATAAGGTTTTCTGAGTTTTCTAAGTTTCGCACTAATGTGCTAAATTGATCAAAGTAAAAAAATTTTTTGTTAGAAACAATTTAAAAAAAACATCGAAAAAATGTCAGAAAAAAGTAGAAGGTACATTCCATTTAATTTTAGGCAAAAAACTTGTCTAAAAAATTGTAATTAAGCCACGTTTTCGTAATGGCAATAAAATGAAGTTTAATGCTTCGAGAATATTTAACTTATAGCCTAAAGATCGAGCGCTGAACATAAAAAAATGAAAAAAAGACTCATTACGTAAACTCATTACTGATTGCGTAAACTATTCAATCGTTTGCACCATTACCACAGAGTCAGAGGAGCAAAGTTCTGGAATACCAGCGGAAATTTCATACGGACTAGCGTTTGAGGAAGACGTAGCAGGTACATCAGAAAAAGCAAGAATCAAAGGACATCGAGACCTTGGAACCGTAAGCCAAGTCAAGCGTGGCTCGTTGACAACTAGACTAGACTAGACAATTTCAGAATCTTCAGAAAAACCACTGACATGTAGGATTTTTTGTTTTCACGACGGCGTTCGTTTGGTGTGCAGCAAATTTTTTTTTCAACGATTTACTAATATAAGGCCTAGTGATAAACTGAGAGGAAGTAAGTAACTTATTAAATTTTTTTTGTTGCAGACCGTGCAAAACGTGTAGCCTCAAAAATAAAGGGGAATAGGTAAAAATTATTCAAAGCGTCGCTGTCAGATACTAAATCTTAGCCGTTCAAAAATAGGCGTACTCAACGGCAGAAAGTTAAGAACTTTGTCCAGCTTCTTTTGAGGAGGGATCATTTGTTTTTAGTTTTGTTATTGGACGAGTGCCAGATTATGTTAGTTTGTTTACGCAGACACGCGAGTTTTAGTGTCAACTTTTAGTTTAACAGTTTTTCAACAGTTTTAGTGTTTACTTGGCGAATTCCTGAGCCGAGAGGCCCGTACACTTAAAAGAGGGTGTTATAGAAAACATATGAGGTTCTTTTTTTCTTGGCTTTTCGCAAATTGAGGATAAAATTGTCCTAATCTATGTATAACAGATACTTAATCAGTAAATAAACAAAAATAACAAAATAGTTTTTGCTGGGCTGTTTTAACAAAGATTTACGACCAGTAGTTTAAGGATGGAAAATTCAAATAAAGTTTTAAGCGGAATAACTGCCGAAATAAAGCAGATTTACAAACATTTTTTAACGAATAAGATAAAGCAGATTTGGCCAATTTTATTCATATAAAATATTACAGCCCCGAGAAAAATAAAGCGTAATTAAAAATAGAATTTTAAGAGCAGAGTAACAACACAAACCGTTATCAAAACGCTTTCATTTGATAATTTAAACAGATTAAGCAAGATGCCGGCGTGGCAAAGCATTTATTTTAACTTGAATTGCATTATTTTGGAAAGAAAAAAATCGCGAACGGTATGCTGAGCGGAAATCAAAAACTGGGAAGCTTGTCTTCCAAGACCCAATTTATTATTCTCTAACCCAGCCAGCAGTTCTCCTGAGAGTTGGAAAACCCTGCTGTCAGAAAAAATGGTCAGGCTGGAAAACGTCGGTCGGGAACCATGGATTCTCACGGTGCAAGGTCTCCACTGTCCTTTTATTTCTGCTTCCTCTAATGTGCCTCAAATTCACTTTTTACCAACTACGTTAAAAAAGAAAATAAATGCCAAAACAAATACAATTTCTGTTGGTAAACCAGATCTGCGCTATTTTGACTTTTTGGTAATGGTGCGAACAACTTGAACAGTTTGCATAGGTAGGTGATAAGCCTTTACTATCAGGTTTTCTATTCAACAGTGGTTCATTAGGCAATAAGTTAAAAACTCCTGAAGTTTTTTGTTTGCAGAATTATTTGGTTAGCGACACGTGGCTTAACTATACAGTTTTTCTAAAATTGCTAAATTTGAAGAGTTTTGGGACTTAATTAACTAATTAACTACCTTAATTAAAAAAATTTTTTCCCCAAATATTCAAGGACCTTAACTTAGGATATTTTTATATTAGAATTAGAATTAGTTTATTACACAGGTTAAAATAACTAACACTAATGTGCAATATATGAATTTCAAAAGTTCGTCATATCAAAATTATTAATAAACAATAAAATACATTATCACAATATAAAAAACACACTAATTTTCACTTAAGAGTTTCAAAATTTTTTTTTACAAAAACTAAAAATAATTGCATATATTTTTGTGAAACATGTTTATTGATGTTGACATTACAACTTCGCTGGGCAGCAAATTCCAATCATCAATGACTCTATTACTACAAAAGTTTTTAAAACTATCTAACCTACAAGTTCGTTTTTTTTAATTTCAAGGCATTACCACGTGTTCGAGAATCTATACATAATGAAAACCGTTTTGTATAGTCAAAATCAGTGTACCCATGTAAAATTTTGAAAGTTATAATTAAGTCAGTTTTTCTTCTACGCAAAAATAAAGGTTCTAAATTTAATTCCTGTAAACGTGTTTGATAATCTATCTGTGGAAATGAGCACCTCATATAGAGCCCACGTGTAAAAACTTTTTGGACATGCTCAATGCAATCTATGTCTTTTTGCATATATGGTGACCAAACAATCGATTGAAACTCTAGCAGGTTGAAACTTGAATTGAAAAAAATTGAAACTTTAGGTCGTATGTATGTAATGTAAGTTTTTAAAAGTGTGCTCATATTTTTGTGGAAAACGCACGAAAAATTACTGAAACTCTTTGCAACGCTTTTGCTTCAATCTCAGAGCAATGTACTGAAAATTTGAGATCATAACAAACAAAAATACCTAAATCCTGGACTTGAATAACATTTTTTATGTTGTTAGATTTTATTGTATATACAGACTGACACTACATTCTGGTTCCAAGTTTCTGATAAATCATTTATGAACAGCATAAACAGAAAAGGTCGCAAAGCATTTCCCTGCGGAACCCCGCTATTTACCTGTTCAAAATCTGAACTTTCAGATTCAATGACAACTTTTTGACGCTTAAATCCTAAAAATTCTGAAATCTAATCTAGAAGTTTATAACGAAAGCCATAAGCTTTAAGTTTTAGTACTAACTTAGGATGACTGACCTTATCAAAGGCCTTACAAAAATCAACATATACAATATTCACTAAGTATTTGGAATTTATACTCAACATCCATTCCTGAAAACAGGCTAAAAGTTGCAGACCTACTGATCTTCTAGCGTACGTGACAGATTGCTCAATCGGTATAATGATTTACGTTACAAATTATGCTTTTAAAGAAAGTGGCTACTTTCTACTTAAATTTGATACTTTGATCGTTAAGATTGGTGCAATATTTGTCGAAATATTGCGTTTCCCTCAAAAAAGCCGCAATTTTTTCGTTAAAAACACCAAACGACGGCAGTGGCTTTGTGAAGATTCAAGTGTGAAGAGTGAAGACAACCTTTCTTTCCTTCCTTCGCATTTTTAGCGAAAAAATCGAGAGTTTTTTGTACAAAAAACGCAATATCTCAACAAATACTGTACCAATCTTAACGATCAAGGTATAAAATTAAAGTAAAAAGTATCCGCTTTCTTTGATTGCATAATTTGTAACATAAATTTTTATACTTTTTGAGCAATCTTTTACGTACAGATTTGTCAAAAAACACCATTTTTGGGGGGTCATAACTCCTGAACCACTGGAGATATTTTGTTGAAAAATTTTTTGTAAGCTATTAGGGGCAGGGGTAAAGTTTTCACAAAAAAATATTAAAATCTAAGAAAAAAAGTTTGACTCCACACCGACGCAATACGCGCTAAGGCTAAGCTGCGATAACAATCGCGAAGAGTTAAATCGTGGTTTTTAAGATTTTGGTATAATCTATATTCTCGTAAATAATTAAAAAAGTCAATAAACAGGAAGATATTAGGACATAAGAATAAATAAGGAACCTTTACTTTTAGCCATGTATGTATATATGTATGTAAGTTATAGCCAGTTTTTCGAGGTAATGATACAAAAACAATTTTTTACTTTAGAGGGTCTTTAAAAATCCATCTAAATTTTGTTTAATTAAGCTCAAAGGCTGTCAAAAAACGTAAAATCTAAAAAACTAAGTATTTTGCTTTCAATCTGAGAACAAATATTAATTTGAAATAAGGACACTTTATTTTTTTAAGTTTTTCTGTAAAAAACAAGTAGATTAAAAACATTGTAGTAAATTTTAGTTTTTTTTTTATTTTAAGCAGTTTAAAAAACCTCTAAACAAAATAAAATCGCGATTAGTTCTGTAAAAATAAAGAGAATTTGCATTAATTAGTACAAACTAAAATTAAGTAAACAAAACTTAAATACAGTTTAAAAGGACTTTTTTTCCAGTAATGTTTTAGCCTTTCCAAATATGTACTTAGAAATGAACTGCTTGAACATTCTTCAAAATTAGAAACCTTGATTTATGGAACACAATTAATTAAAATTTGTAGTTATAAAACTGTGATTATAAATTAAGCGACATTTTTTTCAAAACGAATTTCAGGGGCTTTCTGATAAAAAAACTTTAGTTTCTTGATTTTGCACTTTCTGATGGAATTTGGGTTTAATCACATTGATTACAAGAAAATACGCGAAATAATTAAATAATTTGAGATTTCGCGCATATTTTTTATAGAAAGTATTTTTTTTTAGATAAGCATATATTTGGATAGCATTTGATTTTACTCAGGCGTAATTTGTTTAATAGACTAATCATATATTATTTAGCTTAAACTCAACGGCACTGTAGAAGCGACAGGGCGAACGCGACAGCCGCCGCGCAGAATAATTTTAAAAAAAAATAAAAAACAATAACGGAAATTCCCATTGTATTTTGAATTAATTTTATTACGCGGCCTGAAGTCGGTAAAAAATACAGCTAGAATAACATTGATTGTTTGAATTTCGTTTTAATTTAATTGTAGCGAACTCAGTCCGTTCATTTTGTAATTTACATAAGATGGGCCAAAATCTTATACAAAATTTCTAAATATTTATTTTATATGACTATATTAATATAAAAACATAGGTATATACTATGACAAAAAGTAATTTGTCATGCTTTTTTAATATTTTTCTTTTCAATAAATGACGTTTTCAGATATAACTTGGTATATTTTTATTTTAACCATTTCAAGTATTTGGAAATGGATTTGAAATGAGCTGTTGGCATTAATTCAACAACATTTAGTGTTTAAGTAATGTCGCTTCCTGGTGGGTTTCGAGTTTAATCTGTTTTGTAAATTCAGTGGGACTAGCCAACCCGCACACAAACGTCTATATTTACATTAATTATTATGAGATTATAATTCAAAAATAAAAATAAATAAAAAGAAGAAGGACGCATGAATAAAGGTCTATATATTTTTGTATATGTTTGTAAATATTGTCGAGTTTTATTTCCCCCTTCCATTACCACGCAACCCAAGATTAATGATGAATTCCATTAGGGTGAAATTATGGGTGGGGTTGTCAAGTCCACTCGTTTTTCAAGAAAATATCAGGTAGAGGGAAACACGCAACGCAGCTTAAAATCATTGGTTACGTTACCACTGATGACTTATTTTTTTTGTTTTTCTTGATTTGCGCGTTTATTGTTTAATTCGTCTTAATAGAAAGCGGTTACTTTTTTAATTTCAGCCTGATATACTTAAGAATTATAATATTTTTTTTATAGTTGTCATATGGCTCGTATTGAGCTATTAGGAAGTTACGTTGTTTCTATGATTTAAAAAAAATGTAAAATTTTATTAAAACCTGAGAGGACCAAATTAAAATTTTGTGATTGTGACCCTTAAAAACAATTGGAACGCAGCTTTTTTTAAGTCTCGCCTTTTTACAAAACATACTAAAATCAGTAAAATGTGGCTTTTAAAAATTGACATTTCTGCGCCAAAATTATTAATTTAATGTAATAAATATTTGTCCAACAGGCTGTTATTTTTAATATTAAACCATTTTTGCACAATTTTTGAGTCGTTTTATAGTTAAAACGTATCGTTTCAAAACTGCAAGTCATCGAGGTCATCTAGCTTCAATTTACCTATAGTTCTTTTTTTCTTGTGATGTTATTACCCTCCAATATCATGCTCCGGAGCTCCGGCTACTAAATGCGGAGAGAGCTTTAAAGGGATCACTAGTTCTATCTTATAAAAATTAAATCGAGTTCATTGTCTAAAAAGTTAAGCAAATTAAGCTGTCCAATACAAAAGCCTTACATGTTTATTAGAAGTTTTAAGGTTTTTAGCTTTACAAAAATGTGGGCAAGCTTTAATTTTAAAAAAAAATATTCTATTTTCTGTCAGCTGGTGAAGAGCTATTTAAGGTTTTGTTTTTAATTATTCTATAACGTGACACGTCCCTTCCTGAAGTGATGATTTATAACTACTGGCGGTATAAGAGACTTCCTAAAGTAAGTATCGAATAAACCCTATGGTGCATTGGTAGCGCGTCGGATTGACAAAAGCAGGCCTGGAATTTAAGTAAAGGGGACCTGGGTTTAAATCCCGGCACGGGTAATTTTTTCTGCTTCCAAAAAAACAGTCGTCTACTCGCCTCCAGTTATAGGTCGTCACAATCTCTATCAACAGCGATTAACCCCATCATAGTAATAGTAAGCAAGAAAGACTAGACTAACCGCTTTTGTGTTGATTATTGCGGTTTGATTAAGTTGACTAAAAAGGACTCCTACCCCCTACCCCGAATCAATGTGGTGTTGGAACGATTAAGGGGAGCTCGTTATTTTATTACCCTTGATCTCTTGTCAAGTATTGGCAAGTAGCGATGGAAGAGCGGGATAAGGAGAAGACCGCTTTCATGAGCCCTATGGGAGGCTTGTATGAGTTCAACATATTGCCGTTTGGACTGTGTAACGCTCCCTCGACCTTCCAGCGCTTAATGGGGTTAGTGCTGGCTGGTCTGAGCTAGGACTCATGTCTTGTGTATATTGACAATATAATTGTCTTTTCTAAAACGTTTGACGACCTTCTCCATGACTTAGGTCAAGTATTTAACCAATTGCGAGTTGGCAAGTTGAAGCTAAAACCGAAAAAGTGCGAAATTTACCGGACTTCAGTGGAGTTTCTGGGGCATATTGTCAGTTGAAAAAGATTGAAACCCAACCCTGATAAGATTGCTTGTGTCAAGAACTTCAAGGTACCGGGCAATCAAACCAAGGTAAGGTCATTCCACAGATTGGTTAATTTTTACCGGCGATTTATAAAAAACTTTGCACAACTCGCTAGCCCCTTGTATTCGCTTATGGGGAAAACAAAAAAGTTCTACTGGAACCACAAGTGTCAGAAGGCGTTTGATATTCTAAAGGAGAAGTTGTGTTTGGCGGAGGTATTAGACTTCCCTGATTTCACAAAACCTTTCTTTCTGGAAACAGACCCCTTTAAGACTGGCATCAGTGCTGTATTATCCCAAGAATTCCCTGATGGAGTACGCCCTAAAGCTTACGCAAGTCGAAATTTCAATTCGTCTGAGCAAAATTATGCTACCATTGAGAAAGTGGCCCTTGCTATCGTTAAACATTTTTAAAACATTGTAAAACATTTTAAACCGTACCTGTGGGACCAGAAATTCACCATAACAACCAATCACGCCCCATTAAAGCACATCTTCTCGTCCAAAACTGTACTTCTGACTGGTTGAGGAGATGGGCTTATTTGCTTACTCAGTATAAGTTCAATAAAATCGAGTATAAAGCTGGTAGGTTAAATGGGAACGCTGACGCGTTGTCTAGAATTCCCCCATCAAACGGAAAAATGGAGGAGGATGACGATGCGTTTTATAAGAGCTGTGGTGTCCAGGCGGATGTACCACCCAAGGACAACCCCTGGACAGAGACCATCGCTCAAGTGGTACTGGAATGTGTAATTTCCTTGCATGGGTGTCTGCTGAAAATTTTAACTGCCAGGGCATCAATTTTAAAAATTCTACTATAGCTGAGTTGTGTAAAATTATATCTGCTAAAAAGATATTCATGACACCGTATCATCCCCAAGCAAATGGGTTGACTGAACGGTTCAATTGCACTCTATGCGATATGTTATCACATTATGTTAACGATCATTACAATGATTGGGATTTTGCACTTCCATTCGTCACTAGCGCCTATAATTAAGCGTCACAGGACTCTACTGGGGAGAGCATCATTCTATCTGATCTACGATAGGGATATGTAGGTACCTTTTGATGTAAAATATCAAAAAGTCCAATTGCCCTACATGGATTATGAGGACAATTACCTCGATCACGCCCATATTGCTATGAATCACGCATGCGATCTGGTGAAAAAGGTACTTCCCAAAACCCAGGCTCAACAAAAACGCAATTATGATAAATGGGTTCACATAAAACCAGTCGGCGTCATTAGTATTGTTTTAAAACACAATCTGGCTTTGAAACCCACGGAATGTTCTAAGTTTGTTAGGAAGTGGGCTGGGCCCTATCAGGTAGTCCAAATGGACAAGGATAGGGATCGCTCAAATAAAACCGTATAAGTATAAAGGACTGCAGGTGCCACGTAAACCAGAATGGATAAATCTGCAGCCGCTTAAGCCGTATCGGTTTGCTCCAGATGATCCATCCACACCCAAGGTCTCTGATAACGAGGTAAGTCCTGCAGCGGCGGCTGGTTCTGCCAGCGATGCCACTGAACAGCCGAAAGTGCACATAGCTGCCCTGAGGGTGTTTTTCAATTTGTGATAAGAGCCGGCCTCCTAAGAGCCGGCCTGCTAAGGTGGGACCTTCCTAAAAGTCAGACCGCTGAGGTCAAGCCTCTGAAAGGTCGTTTCAATGACGTTTTGACTAGCCCTAATGAAAAGCCCAGTGGTAAAAATGTCCCAGTGACAGTTCCAATACAGAGACCAAGAAGGACGTCAACTAAGGCGTTATTAACCAATTGCATTGCCAATAGCCCTGTTTAAAAAATTTTCTATATTTTTGTATTAAAAATCCTGAATGGAAAATTTTTGTAAGTGTTTTCCTTTGAACGCGAGGAGTACCCTGGAGCTGATAGGGAAGGTAACTACTAAAGGAATTGAGAAAACGAAAAATGTAAGTAAAATTTTTAATTTTTTTTTTGATAAAGTAAAACCGCAATAGTCATAGTATCGGAAATTGATCATTTCTTAAAAATGATACAAGATATCAGGTATGAAATGTAAAAAGGCAGCCGCGGTACTGGAAACTGGCCATTTCTTAAAAATGGTATGCGATAGAAATAAAGTGTAAAAATATAAAATAAAAAAGTGTTAAAATGTAAAGCTGTGTAGGCACGTCAAGTTTTCCACTCAAGTGAGTGTGAATTCTGGAGTGATAAGTTAAAGTAGGTTACTAACTCGAATCATCCGGGTCAAAAATAAGCTATTTTTTGTAAAATGTGTAAAATAACCAAAAAGGGACGCCTTACCGATTGTTTACAAATCAATGGTTCGCCATTACAGTAAAAGTTATATAGTGTGTAAAAATAAAGTGTCTCATACAAATGGGTTGCGCAAAAGCACCCATGTCAAAATAATTATATCGTGTTGTGTAAAAATAAGTAAATAGTTTTAAAATGTCATGTTATAGTCTAATTTTTATTGTAAAAACTAAAAGTTGGTTATACTAATAATAATTTAACAAAAGTTTAAGTTAAACAAAAAGTAAAATTTAACTGTATACCATTAAAAGTATAATAATAGTGTAGGTGGTAGTAAGAATCCTGGAATTTTCCAGGAAAATACCAGGATGTCTGAAACCACAAAATTAATAAATTTTATTAGGGCTATGCAAACGAAAAAGTAAGTTTTGATAAGTAAAACCTAAAATTGAATGTGTATTTTTTTAGCGAATCCTACTTATCAGACAATGCGTGTGCCTCATGGACGACACTGTGGGCAGCCCGATTGTACACACCTGCAATGTCGACAGTTGCAAGCCCTGGAAGAGCGCGGGCGTCAGTGATTTTTGAACCGCCCATCAGCAAGAAGAGCGAATTCTGGGTTGACACACGCCACCTGAATCCGCAAATCATTATTCAAATGCGGTACAATCAGGCTCACCAGCTGGACACGTTCATTCCACGCACAGACAATAAGCAGCAACAGGGGCTGCCTTCCCACCCAGACAATGATAATCAACGATTGAAAACAAGGCGCTTGCAGGAGCGTCAAGCTCGAGTCGCCCCAGGCTCAGGATAAAGATCCATTTGCAAACTGTATTCCTCAAGATGATTTCTTTGCCAATTGTGTGTCAAACTGGGAGGAAGTACCCCAACCGCAGCCTCCTCAGATTCAACTGGCTGCCCCGCAGCTTCCCCCAGCACAGGCGGACACACCTCAATGTCCGCAACAGCACTCTACTCTACACTAGTCCAGTGAGTCTGAAGAGGCGGGCGAGATGGGGTCGCCCCCACGAACCAGTAAGGACTGGGAAGGTTGACCCAGAAGGCGCTGAAAAGGACAATTATTGGAACCTGATGCGGCAATGTTTCATAAACTTATTACTTTTTTCAGCTAATTTTGTTGTCAGCTCGGAATCTGTGGGAGTTTTCTTTTGGACATGCACGTGGAAACAATCCAGCTGATATCCGCATTTTGTACAATATTTGAAAAGGGCCGGAATGGGCTGGCTCCTATTTTTCGCACCGGATGCAGTAATGTTTCACGCAAATATTACCTTTTTCGGGGGAATTTCGTTGTAACAGACTTTGTTCAGGAGAATTCATGTTCAGAATCCACCTATAAGTTTTTGAAAACCTGTGGAACTAATGTTTTGCGGGTATTTTAATTTATTCTGTAAAAGCAGAAACATGGAATAGTCCTCAGGTAAGGATTAGTTAAGCGATGTCTGTCTTCTGCATCTGTCCCATGTTGGATCGCCTTTTTGAAAGGATTGAAATCATCCTGGTCCAGTAGCGGCCCTGTCGTTGCGGCCCAAAAGGCTAAGTTGCAGTCTTACCAGGCAATTTTTCCACATTCTTTGCCACAGATATGTGCGACTATTGCTGCTTGGTATAGTGCATACCCGACCGCAACTATTGCTAATTTGGTATAGTGCGACATTCACCTGGAACCAGAACTCCATTCTGGAAAGTTTAACCACGCAGACCCAGAATTCTTTGTTTTGTTTTTCATGTATATCTGTATTTTTGTTTATTTTTTGTAATGTGTAAAATTTGAGTGTATAATATATAATTAAATGAACGTTTGTGGAAAAAGGCTACCGCCTACCGCCAAAAATAGGCTAACGCCAGCCGCCAAGAGTTCAAAACCCAATCAAGTGAACTGTAATTAAAATTTATTTAGTATAATTTTGTTTTGAATGTTTAATTAGTAAAAATTTTTATATTTTTATTTAGTAATTTTATTTTATGTGTGTATTCTGTAGGTAGGGACCCCAAAGGAGGTGGGAAAATTTTAGTTACGCCAAAGTCTGTTTAAGTTTTTTTGTTTGTTTTTTTTTGTTTTTTTGTTATACTATAGGCAAAAAAAAATCTAGCTGACCGCAGGATTTGCAGTATTGAATAGACTAGTTAACAACAAAAACATTCAAAATTTTTAACTAAAGCGGATTAATAACAAAGATTAAAACTGTACTTTAATAAATATTTATTAAATTGCCTAATTTGTAACCTAAATGCAAATTTTTTAAAGTCTAAAGTTAGTTAATTTTTGTATTTTTTGGGAAAAGCTGAAATTTAAAAAAAATTTGCGTTCTTATTGGTTTTTTTTAAAAAAAACGTCATTACTGCACAATTTTAATTGGTCCCTTTATGTCTGCATTCTAATTTTCAGCGTCAGCCAGATATAATTCAACCATAGTCTGTAAAAACCCAAAAACCCGCAATTTTTCGCAAACCCAAATTTTAAAATCAGTTTTCTTGTCTAAAATTTTTTTCTCAACCCTTTCTAGTCCACACTAAGTTGTAACCCCGGTTTTTACAAAAGGTAAGTTTTTATTTTTTTGTATTTTGTCTGTGTTTAGTGTAAATGCTGGCCCAGTGACGTGTACATAGATTAACTGTGTTTTTGTTTTGTGTTGTTTGTTTAAAATGTGTATTCAAGGTAGGGGTTGATTGACCAGTGGATACCCCTCTCGTGACCACGTGAAATCGGCATGATCAGTTGGGCTTTTTATTTTAATTTTTAGTTGTGTATTTTTGTGTAAACGTGTTATTAAAAATATGAAATGTATGAAATTAAAAACATAAATTAAGAATGAAACGAGGAAAAAAAATGAAACAAAAAGTATAATTTTAAAATTTTATAACCATGTAATTTGTTATTGCGTTTTTGTTTAGTGTAAAGTGTAAAATTGTGTATTTTCTTAAATACAAGCGGTCGTTATTCGTTATAAAATTAGATACCGGCTGAATACAAATAAATCTTTTAATTAAATTAAACTAACCACCCTATTTGTAGCTGGCAGTTAAAGTCGCCCATGTTGTTTGTAGCTACAATTACTTTACTGCATATACTGGGATGTACATATACAACAATCAAAAATATATAATATAACAAAAAATGTGCAACTCCTATATAAAAAAGTACGGAAAAGTAGGCCATTATAATGAACCTCTCCATTTAAATGATACTCTCCATAATAATGGCATAGTAGCCATTTTAATGCGGGAAAATATGCCGCCGTTTGCTTACATCACTTTACACTAAATGCGCGCGCATTCCCCAAATAAAATAAAATGTTTTTATTGATCCGCGCACATTTCTGCAGAATAACATTGGGGAACAGCTTATTTTCCCCGGATTAAAATGGCTACTATGCCATTATTATGGAGACTGTCATTTCAATGAAGAGGCTCATTATAATGGCCTACTTTTCCCTACTTTTTTATATAGGAGTTGCACATTTTTCGTTATATTATATATTTTTGCTACAATTACTTTTCACCAAAATTTTTGATCTGTTTTAGGTAATGGCTTATAGACCACCCACAAGAGTAGGGCCCACTATAATAAATGTGGATACTTTACACAAATCCGGTCAGGATTCTTGGAAAATCGGCAGTTTACATTTAAATCCGAAAAAAGTAATTATGATTAAGTTTTAAAATATATTCAATATACGATATGTAAATGTGTTTTAAAAAAATTTGTAAAAGATCGCATATGAAGTGACTGTACACAAAAATAGCATAAAATAAGGTTTATCAAAAGTTACCTAGATTCTTGCAGGTTTTTATGGCGACTGCTGTTTTTTAGGAATAATAGGGAAAATATTCAATATTCCAAGTGTGATTAAGACATCTGCACCGGTGTGGGATTTGTCCCCAAAAGCGAGCGATTCGCAATTCCTGATTAAAAACCATGAT
>JASAMX010015726.1:0-79699 GCA_030248175.1 Microlaimidae sp. YZB2_3
CGGCCACCTTTTTTAATTTTTTTGAATAAGTTTTTTCTGGCTTTTTCAATCAAGCCAAAATTTTGGCCTAAAAATCAAACAATAGCTATATTTGTTATTCCAGTGCAAAATTTGAATATTTCTGTTACGCTTAAAAATCAGTGAAGGTTTAAACTTTTTTTTAAAGTGGCCGAAATTAAGGCGCGTGCCATTTATTTCGGCCACCTACAAAAAACTGGCCATAACTATTGCTTAAACGAACAATAAAAATTTCTAAAGGTTGCAAATTTACCCTTAGGTATTGTTCTTGGTACATATAACTTAATTTTTCCCGTTTGGGGACTTTTATAGTTATTAGCAAAAATTTTATATAATTATGTTAAAACCTTAAAAAAACAAGTTTTATTAATTTGTATTTTTTGTTGGGTTTGTTTGGCTTAAAAAACGTCGAAACAAAGAGTGAGAAAATCAGCAAAAAAATTCTTTATAAATACGGTAGTACAATGATATTTAAAAACAGCTCTATTGAGCTGCTAGTTCCTGCTTTTTACCAATCCAACTTCGATGCGTCAATTCATTTTTTATTTTCTTTTTAAGACTCAAGAAACAAGTTGAAAGTCAGTGCAAACAAAGATGCAGATTCAAAAGACTTTAATTCTTTAAGTTTTTGTTTTATGGTTCTTTAAAATAAGTCAGTGAATTTTGCTGTTTTTTAGTGATTTTCCTATCCTCCAATATCATGCTCCGGCCATTTAAATCAGAAGGAGCTCCGGAGCTCCGCCCCTAAAATGAGCGATTTTAAGCTTATTTAAGCTTGAAATACAGTTAAAACTACTCTGTATTTGCATTAAGACTTTGTCTAGCGTCTTAAATAAATTTTGAAAAAAATTAATTTGCAGAAAAATTTTACCAAATAATATATCGCATCACTCTTTAATTATTCGTGAATTTAGTAAAAAAATAGGGCGGACCTCCAGAGCTCCTGGGGTTGCTCCAGAGTTCCGCTCCGGAGCTCTGAGCTCTGGGGCACATATTTTTAATAAGTCTCCCGAAAAAATTAAACTTAAACAGTATAAAATCACTAAGAGTTAAAAGTAGCAGAGTTGTCACATTATTTGTTTCTAGCAAGAATATAACACCAGAGAAAGTGCACTAGAAGAAAGTGTTCAACCAAAATTTTGCCAGAAAAGTCGTAAATGTGTAATATTGTGACACTTGTTTTTTTGCGAAAATTTTCCATTTTCTGCTAGTTTTTTTGCAGAACAATTTTTGAAGCATTTTTAATTTTTTTTTTGCAAAAATGCGACTTTCTTGGCATTCAATGCTGATTTTTCGCACTGCTATTATTTTTTTTCAACAAAAAAACCAACTTATGCATTGGCGACTTTTCTAGCAAAATTTTGTTCAGAAAATTAGTGTACAGTCGGATTCTTTTGAGTTATACATTCTTGCTTATAGTAGTTACAGTTTATATTTCTTTTCTGACATTTATAATAATTTGTGCTGGCTCTGGTCTACTAATCTACATCTCTATTTTCATCGTGTACACTTGGCTCTGCCATTTGAGGCACGTCAAAATAGCGGAAAAGCAGGAAAACGTATACTTGGCTGCAATACAGAGGTGAGTAGAAAATAACCCTGAATTTATAAAGCTTATAAATAAAAATTTTATTTACATAAGTTAATAAGTTAACTCATCTGCAGCTGCAATTAACACGAGAATATAACTGAATTTCTTTTTATTTATACAGTAGATTTTAGTAAAGTTCTTGCTAACCAAACAACATGTGTTCAACAATTTGGTCATTGTATATTTACGGCCATTTAATAAAGAGGTTCCAGCAAGCTCCACCCCTTAAATGAGTAACTTAAAATTTATTTAATTTAAAAAAAAAATGAAGTGATTTTAGCCGCCAGTTTACAACCATTTTTAACCTGTTTTATAAATTTTAAAATCAGCTTTAAAAAATTTAAATTACAATAATTATGATAAGTCTTTAAATTGACGAAAATTGACGCAATGTAAAGCTCCCGGGAATATCAATAATTTATACCTTCCAAAATGAACATATTTTAATACATCTCTTATGTTTATATATACTTTTTTATGTTTTAATAGAGAAAAATCCCAGAGGGGGTTTTAAAAAGCAATTTGATGTTTGATTAAAACATTGGAAATTTTATAGAGAACGTCGACTGAGATATTTAAAATTTCGACGATTTCAAAGAGAATATTTTCGTATTGAGAACACTGGGCTTACTGATGATGAAGAAAAAGAAGAACAAACCTTAAAGTATTTTTTTAATTTTATACGCTGTAAATTATCTTTTCTGATGCTTACACCGTTGCCTTAAAAACAAAACATTATGGCAAAAGAGTAGATAAGTAAAATAAAATTGGTTTACAAATATAAATCAATTTTTAATAAATACAACAGATACAATTGTACTGTGGATTAACTAAAAATAAAAAAAAAGTTTTTGAGATGATTTCTTCCCAACCCTTACAGCTGTAAATATTGGTCATCTTAAAAAATTGATTTGGTTTTCACTCTTACTTTAAAATTAGTTTTAAATTTTTTTAGACGTCAACGTGCTAAAAGAAAAAGAAAATTTTTGAAGACAACATTGCCTCCCACCAAACGTGATGTTTTAAACATAAAGCACTTCAAAATGTAATTATAATTAATAAATTATAAATTATGAGTTTCTGTATTGTTTATTTACAAAAAAATTTATTGTTTAAATACTTATGTATAAATCTTTGAATGGCTGATCCACTAAAAAAACTTAACTTGAATTTTTTAAATCGTTACTATAGGCACATTCCCCTAAGCTCCACCCGCAAAAAAAAATTAAAAAATTACTATGCCAAAGTATGTCTTGAGTCTCGAAAAGAAAATTAGGTGAGTTTTCTAAAAAGTTAGGTGAGCGTTTTTTAAACGCGCTTCTGAATATTTAAAAAAAATCCGTAAAGAATTTTTATAGAAAACAAAAAAATACTTTAATTTTCAGATACGCGTTTATAAAACGAGCGTCTATTTTTAAATGTTTTCTTTTTAAGACCCAGGAGGACATACTTTATTTTTTTTATTTTTGCGAGCAGAAAAGGAATAGGTCTACAGTAGTTAAGACGCTAATTTTATGATGTTAAAAACATTGTTTAAAAAATGTCTTATTCAATTTGGAATATTTTTTATTTAATTAAAAAATTTTTTAAATGCTATATTTTTTAAAACCATTGTCATATAATAATAATTTATAACGAAAATTGATTGTGTAACAATAATTTTTCGATATGCTTTACTGGTTAGCACCCGTATTCCGAAACCTGTCCAAACACATGAAAGGTATTCATTTATAAAAAATAATTAAGGTACTCAGAAAGTTGCGAACGCACTTTTCAACCAAGCCGCATGCAAATTTTTTTGTGCGAGGTTTTAGAAGATCCAAAATCGATCATTCTGGCTTTTCTTTTTGAAACAAACCATAAGCCAAACCAGACTGTAACACTGGTTTTGGTGCCATGAGCCCTAATAATGTGAAAACGTTTCATTGCGCTTCCATGTCAGTCAAGATGATTTATAGGTAAATAAAATCTAGCTGACCGCGAGAATTGCAGTATTAAATCGACTATTTAACAACAAAAAACATTCAACACATTTTTCACTAAGGCGGATTAATAACAAAGATTAAAAACTGTATTTTAATAATTATTTATTAAATTATTTAATTTGTAACCTAAATGCAATTTTTTTAAGGGCTAAAGTTGGTTAATTTTTGTATTTTTTGTGAAAAGGTGGAATTAAAAAAAATTCTGCGTTCTTATTTGTTTTTTTAAAAAAACGTCATTACCGCACAATTTTAATTGGTCCCTTCATGTCTGCATTCTAATTTTCAGCGTCAGCCAGATATAATTCAACCATAGGGTCGTTGGAGCGGAGGGCACTTAGTACTGGAATTTGAAGCCGAAACTGGGGAACTTGGATTCCAAAGTGTAAAATTGTGAAACGTATTTCTACACGTAATCGAACTAAAACTAACCTCAAACGATTTTTTTTTAAAGTGTGGCTTCACCTCAAACGATTTTTTAAAGTGTTGGTCCAAGTTCCCTTCTGACGGCTCCGAAAGCCTGTACTCATAGATGAATACGGTGACCGAAGCTAGAGGGGTGTTTACCCCGGGCAAATGACATTTCAAAATTTGGAGGGGGTCCTGGGTCCTAGGGGGGGGTCGAACCCCCCTCGCTTTCTAGGGGAGAGTCGACCCCGGGTGGAAGATTTTGAAACTTAAGGGGGGTCAGGTGGGGTCCAATGTCCGAAGCAAAATAGTTTTAAAACCACTAAAGGTTTAATAATAGTTTTTTTTATAAGATAACACTACATTTCATTGAATACAAAGCGATATTCTGATATAAAAAGGGTGTAAAAACATGAATTTGAGTTAAAAATTCACGTTTTTGGAAGAAAATTTAGTATAAGTACTTAAAATTTCCCGAGGGGAGGGGGGGGGGGGGGGTCAGATTTTAAAATCTAGAAGCGGGTCAGGAGTAAAAAATTCGAAAATTTTTGGGGGAGGGGGGGGCTGGATTTTTTTTCTAGGGGCCCCCTAAAATTCGAGGCTGGGAGGGTGGACCCTACCCTACCCCCTTGTTCATCTATGCCTGTACTCCTGAGATGTGAAAACAAAAATAAGTTTTAAAAAATTTATCTAGCGGTTTATAACAAAATACAAATTAATTTAAAAGTGCATAGCACGCAATTAATCAACCATTATACAATTCGGCATAGAGAAAAACGTATACATGACTAAATTGCTTACTGTATAAAATGTTTGAACAATAATTCAACAATAATAATACTCTGAAAACGGCTTTACATTTTTTACATAATATAAAACTTACAAACATTTTGTAAGTTATGAATACCAAAATATTCACATAATATGGTTTTATTTCATAAAAGAAAACACAAATCAGCATAAAAACACATTACCTACTTTTTAAAAATTAAATTTACCTGGAAAAATGGAAGTTCAAAAATATAAATATTCTTTCAAATATATTAGCAGCCAAAAGATCTATAAAAAGATTAAGTCGCAAAACCAGCTTTAACCTACATAAAACTTGGAGAGGACACTCCTGATTTAATTTTGGCTTTTCCAAGTGAGCTGATAATGCGATTGATCTTATATTTATTATATAAAAAATACATAATAATATTTTAAAAAAATTTCAAAACAGTAAAATCACAAGATACCCGCAATTAAAATGCACAACAGATATTTTGTTGAAACGGTTTAGAAAAAAGGCTTAGAACTAGACTATTGCAACACAATGGGCTATTAAACATCGGTTGTTTAGCTTTTTAAATTTATTAAAGAAATTGAAGGTTGCATAGTATAAAATATAATAAAATAATAAACTTAAATAAAGGCCATCATTTCATAATGACAATAATTATTGTTATATAAAAACGCCAAAACTGTTTTAAAAATATAAAAAAAAACATCGAAATAAAAAATTCAAAAAATAACTAAATTATGAAGTCATCCATAAACGAAACTTAATTTATCTAAAAATTTTTAAGATTAGTTTGTAGCTCTTTAACTTTTTTTTTTAAATTTTGAACTATTTAAAAACTAAAAAGGAGATAAAAACTTACTTAAGTGGATATAAATTTACAAAAAAATTTCAAAAAGAGAAGCTAATCCCGAAAAATTACCCAAAAACACGATAAATAAGAATACATATACAACCGCCTGGATTTGACAATTGCAACAGGTTCTACTTTTAACATAAAGAAATTATCTTTTAAAATTTAAACCGTCACTGTTTGTATTAAATTAAAACTTTGCTAAAACTCAACTTTCAACGTATTTCTTAATTATCGACACAACACTTCTTAGCAAAATAATTGCATGGCACCAATAAAAAAGCCCGATTAAAAACAGGTAGCAGAAAAGAACATCAATTAAAGGCCAAAACATGAGTACAAGTACAACCATCATAAATAATTAAAACCTTCTTACTGCAAGGTTCACCAATTACACAAAAAGTCGTTTTAAAATGTATTGGTTTCCCTAAGGGAAAAATCTAAATCGGACTGTGCACGGTATAGAAATGCCCCCTGAAATATTAGTGACTGTGCCCCCGGCCCAAAAATGAACAAGTACCCAAAATTATGGCGCCATTTTTTTACCTATTATGACGTCATCATATCAAATTTTTTTGCAGTTTTTAGCTTACTTCAATGCTTTTTAAACCATTTTAGACCTATGTTTACTTAAATTTCGCCTTTTTTGTCTTTTTTTCCTTCTTTTTTTTCTTTTTCTCCCCTGCTTGCCCCCCCCCCGCCCGTTTCAAAAAAGGTGCTCCCCCCAATAAAAACCCGGGGAGCAGATCTGCTAAATATAATTTCCATCTTTCAGATTTTATTCAAAATAATGCTTTTTGATAGGTGAAAAAACCTTTTTCCTAATGTATAGAATCCAAACTAAAATGACAGACAGGCCTTATAAGAAAAAAACAATAGGCAATTATAAAAATAAGCACCAACGTTTAAAAATTTTCTAAAAAATATTGCATTTAATTAAATTTATTTAAAAAAGGTGTATATGAACTGGCAACACAGAGAAGATAGCGTTAAGTTCTGAAACCGAATGTTAAACAATACTGACTCAAATTATCAATTTATGATTGGCAGGAAAAAAATAGTGAAAAAACTGGCCTGAATTTCGTTTTTATTGATGATGTCACTTCGCAGGTAGAAAAATAGATAAATTCTTGAAAAACCGAATGCATATTGAGATGCCGAGACCACAAAGGGCAAACATCCATTATGATTGGACGTCTACCTCTGGCACAAAAGCGAACAGATCTTTCCGAAGCTTGTAAAACAGAAAGCAGTTGGGTATAATAAGATTAGCACCAATACAAAAAAGGTCAATCCACGGGGCCGAAATCGTCAAAAAAATCCTAATCAGACTCTGGTTGTTTACCCACTAGGAATTGCAGACTAGTACCACCACGGCCGTAATCGTCGCAACGTGGTACCAAGCAGTCGCCCTGCAATAATAGTGATGACAGAACAATTTAGTATTACTCGCACTCGTTAGAGTGCTGTAAATTGTCCTTGCACTGCTGTACATTGCCGCAGTGTGGTGTCCGTTTTTCTCACCCGGTGAATGCTGGGACTTATCAGCATCATTTCCTATCAGGGTGCCCTGTAGAAATCACCCTCCATAGTCCTGAGCATTTCCTCCAGCTTCATCGGGAGGCGACTGCGCTTGGAAAATTCGTCCTCTTGCAGGGCGGCACCCAACTGCTCCTTGTACTGGTCCAGGTACTTGTACAGTTCGTTCAGAGCCGAATACACATAGAACTGGTTCGGGTGCGATCTCCCTTCCTAAATGCCAAAAATATAATCGCCATGTAAAAATTTAAAATTTTGTTCAATACATAAGTTAGAACTGTAATGTAACCTCCCAATTTGACTCTGGCATGCTATTCATGATACCATAGGATGGAGAATGAAAGAGATAAAATTGCTTTTTTCTTTTAACGTTTTTATTTTGGGTTCAAATAGAAAAGGAAGGCAAACAAGACATAATGCAGCGTATGTGTTACAAAAATTATTAAAATGTTAAAAATAGTAATGTTAGCGTCGATAAAATTCGAAGAATTTGAAGCCGAAATAGTAATGATTTTAACCCCAACTACCAGAATTTTCAAACTGACGTGGTAAACAAATTTTTAAATAGGAACCATTTTTTTAAATTTTCAATTTTCAATACAAACGCAATTTTTAATACAAATCAGTATTTTTTATGGCTAAATAGTAATTTATTTTATAGCTAAACAGTCATATTTTATTAAAAAAAATTAGCATTAACCAAAAAAGACCCATGGGTTATATTTTGTTTTGAGCGCGACCTTTTACATTGTCGCTCACTTTCAGAATTTAAATTTGTTTATACTATATTAACCCTTTTAAAGGATATTTTTAAAGGATTAAAGCCCCCTCTTTCAAAAAAATTTAAATTGTGGTTCCCAGTTTTTATCACCAACCTTGCATTAAGGTCAGTGCTCATGAATTAATTTAATCATCAGTTTATTTCTGCATGCATGCAGTTTATCTCTGTTTTTTTAAAAATCCTATTGTCCGCTTACCTCCGCCAAAAAGGCGTTCATGTCTTGATCGGAAATGGGCTGTATCTGACTGATGTCGTGGTAGTATTTGTCCACCCAATCCCGGTACACCATGATATCGCGCGCGAAAAGAAGTTTACTGCTGGGTGAGTCTTTGGTCAACATGTGATCCTGGGTGGAACACGCGTCCATTAACGTCTGCGCCACCACCTGAAATAATTTTTACTATTAGTTCAAAACGGAAATAACTAACATTTTTTTAATGAAAAATTCAGCACGCGATTTTTATTAGAAATAGGTGTTCAAATGACATGGAATTTAATGAAACTTTTATGCAACAGCGCATTAAATATGCAAGAAAATTAATTTTACTTTATTTTTTATTAATCAAAACCTTCAATCAAATTTTCAAATCTAGAATAAAGGATAAATAAGTATATTTTACAGCCCTAGTTTGTAGCGTGAAAATTACAAATACCTCATTAACTAGCCATATATTAACAAAAACAGAGGGAATTTAACCCCTTACCCCAGATAAATTTTGGAAAATCAAAGAAAACAGTTTTAAATGAATTTTAACTATTCCCAAAAGCCAATTTTGAGGTCAACAAGAAAAGTAAAAATTTTTCGTTTATCAGACGAAGCTTCGGAAAGCTCCCTTTGTTTTAAATATTGATCGGAGCGCTATATTTGGGGGAACAGGTAAGAATATCACTCACGACTTACCGAGAGGCATCCTTCGATTTTGGTCGGCTTTGGAATGTCGAAGAGGAAGTGAGGGTTCTTGATGAGGTTGACCCAGAAGCGCAGCGGTAGGGCATTAGACTTCCAGGTGTGGACAGTCTCCGGGTCCGTGATCCCGTGGTACATGGCCTGATCGTCCATAAAGTCGAACATGTATTTTATGCACAGTGGGAGGGTGGACCTGAAAAGAAAAAAATCAATTTTATTTTAAAAGTTATTAAATAATAACAATAAAGTACAATTATGCTTACAAAATTTATATTAAATACTAATTGATGTTACTGGTTTGCGAAGTTCTGCCCTATCTTCGTGCTTATTTCTTAAAGAGTTTTTTAAATACTTCTTTAGAAATTTTTTATAAACTATTTTTATTACACACATTAAGGTATCTCCGGACAGTTTTCTTAAGTATGGAAAATCGCGATTTTTGGCATACGAGATTTCGCGAAATACAGAAATGTTTCCATGAAAAATTAATATGGGTGGTAGTAAGGCAGAAATTCCACGATTATAAAGTGCACATTTATTATATTATTGGAAGTAGTTGAAATAATTGATATTAAAAGTCGAATTGCAACGAAATTTTTTTAAAACCCTTAAAAATATTCACTACTCAGTGTTTATTAAAAAAATACTTTCAATAAAGAGGAACTGTTACCCTTTTTTACGTACGTAAAAACCAATGGAAATATTTTTCTATTTATGGTTTAATTTTAATATACGGTTTTTCGTGAAAAATGGGGGTTAATTTCTTCAAAATTGCGAGGTTAAAAAACCTGGATTTAATTTAATTTGGTGAAATTTAAAGCTCCTAATAGAATGTTTTTATCGAAATATATGATTTTTAAACTGCAATAATAGCTTTCGTGCTGTTAATCTGTTGTGTGTGCATATTTTAAATTCAATAATGGCCGTGCGTGGGTTTATAAACCTCTTTTAGAAAAGCTAAGCAGATGGATATGTGGCGCAGTCGGTAACGCCTGGGGCTAAATTTTTGAGGTCGAGAGATCGATTTCCACTGTGAACATATTTATTGCCACATTTTTTATTTAATATTAATATTTATATTAGATTTATTATAACTTTTTGAATGAATCAAAACAAAAAAAATATTTGTAAATATTTAAACCGCATTTGTTTTCTGCCTACTTTTTGCCGCTTTTTCGATATTTCGTCGTTGGTATATTTTAAAATATTAGAATTCTCTATAATTAGAATAAATAATAAAATACACTTATGTAAGCAAAAAAATAATTTTTGTTTTGATTTCTACTGGTTTTTTATTGAACGATGTGAACTGAAAACTGTCCGGAGAGACTTTAAACAGTGAGAAAACAAACAAGGCCTAAAAATAGAATTAGTAACTCACCCTCTGTGCGCGGTAGTAAATATGGCCTCGAGCAGATCTTCGGTAAACTTCTGAAGGGTTCCTTTAGTGGTTAATAACCGGGTTAAGTAGATTTCGGAAACCATTTTGGCCCGGTCTTGGGCCCCGTTTCCGTCTAGACCACCGTTCGAATCGCTCGGTTTGACCAGATGATACACCTAAAAAACCCTTGTCGTAACCAGGATTAAAGTCCAATACTTGCAATAAAGACAAAGAGATAAAATTAAGGATACATAACATAGTAAGACGTTTTACTTGTTCTACTATCAATTGATTGAAATATTACGAATTACAAATTAATTATTGAAAGATTACAAATAAAGTAAAACTTGCGAACTGACGAGATATCAAAAAGAATTTCACACGTTTCAGCATTCAATAAACGTTGTGAGACCAAAATAACAGAATAATATTGTTGTAGAGATACCGTATGGTAAAAAGAATAATAACATAAGCTAATAAATTAAATAACTAAAAATAAATGGAATTTGCCTTGCAGCCGGATTCTGGGTCTTTTCCGTGGTGATTGTTGACACCCAGGGGGCGACTCAAGGTGGGGCTGTTCTTTAAGGAGAAAGTGCTCGACTTGTCCGACTTCTCCGACAGCAGGGAAAGATTGTACATGGACGCCTAAAATTGTAGAAGTGTAACGATTCTCGTTGTATCGATGTTTCACAAATACGATGACTTATAAACGCAAGTTTTAAAGTAAAATCAGAGGATGATGGTGCAACGTATACACCCTAACTCGATAAGATAGCGAGAATGGAAATAACAAGTTCAAATCCATTGAATTTGAAGTTCAACGTACGGTTTACCGTTTTTCATTTAAAGTTTTTATACCGTGATAAAATACGTCAAAATGTAAAAACATTCTGACACCAAATTCGATTTTATTGTGTTTTGCTCTTGAAAAGAAACAAAAAGGAGACATTAAAGTATTCTTGTAAAAAATACCTGGAGAAAGCGCTCAAACTAAAAATTTAAATTCGGTCAAACATTAAAAATAATATAGCTGAGGTGCCTGGTTGCGCACTATGACGCATCAGCGTTTTTATAGGCAAAATATAGTTTTGTTACACAATACACTGTACATTTTTGTATTGCTCATCGGTAAAAAAAGTTAATTAAAAAACACCAAAATGTTTGATGTTACCGCTATTATTAAAGTTTACTGAACTAAAAATTGATCTTAATTTTAAAGCTAAAACCTCAGTTGATATTATTAAAATTAACATATTCCATGATCTTTTAATTAAACTAACCATGCAACAGTACCTTTAAACTAACCTGGCGTGGTACCAAGGCTAGAGACGCGTTGTTTGGCACTTTGTAATGCGCTAGAGTGTTCAGACGCTTCCAACCGCCTTGTTCTGTCTTGGTGGTCATATCCAAATCCTAAAAATATAAATTGTTAATACAAAACGCGTTCATGTTAATATAACTTCTAATTGCAGCCACAACCAAAATTTATTTCAAGGTTTAAATTAGTTTTCTTAAACGATGAAAATCTTACAAACGTAATAAAAGTGTTTTTTGACCTAAAATTTAGTGTTTTGTTAACTAATTTTCCCCTCTATTTATAAAAAAAAAACAAAGTGTTGCGAGTTTCGTGACTAAGTTTTGAGTTTACCTTCCTGCCGCAAGTGAAACTTAAAATAAAAAAGGTGATTTTCTCTTCTATTTGTTGTCTGGCCGTGTGGTGTAATGATAGTACGCCAAAGGCAATTATGGAAGTTACCGATAAAATTTATGTAATTGAATTACAAAAATTTTCTGCCATTTTTGATTATATTTGAATGTTAAACGTTTCAACACCAGGCGTTCTCTCTCGCAGAAGACCAACTATGACGTCAAGAAATGCGAAGCCAAACAATGTAAGTTAAGTTTTAAACTAAAAAGTTGCTATTTCTTAATTTTTGACAAAAAAATAACCAATAACAGGTGAAACAGGGCTTGGACTAATTGACGCGCTACGTTCCCCACAACACTATGAACTTACATCACAACTCGCACTTATAATGCGTTGTATTTTTGAAACATAAAGACAACGGGAGTTGTTATACCAACCTGCAGAACTAGACGGCCGGAGACCCCGGTCCGCCACTCCAGGTCCAGATCGGAGGGGGATGGACGGCAGCTGTACGGGGTCGTGCGGTAGATCCCGTCCAGGCACTTCTCCTTCACTTGGGTTATCGTATCACAGTCCAACACCCGCACTGGGGTCTCCACAGCCTGCAAGAAAAATTAAAATTAAGTTAACATTCTACATCAACAACAGTGCTGATATAGGGTGGTAGGCGGTAATATGGAATATCCATGGCCGGCCCGCTTCAGCTTTAAAAAAAAAATCATTTTTGTTGTTTTTTAATAGTTTGTAAAAAATATTACTAATACAATTATTAATAATACTATAAATACTACTATATACCACAGATGTTTAGTAAAAAGTTGTTTGCGACAGCAAATTTCTGGGTAAACTAAAGGAAGGAATGACCGCTTCTAAATTTAACTCGTTTTCAAGATTAAAATAACACAAAGTGTTGCGAAAACGTACAATCATACTTGCGCTGGAAAATTTGATTGCCAGACACAGAAATTTTTTTTTTTAACGTACGCATTATTGGTTGTTGTTGTTCATTGCCGGGGGATCAAGTAATTCCTTCGAGGAACCTGACCGCATCCACTGGTCTTTCCCAAAGATCTTCTATTTTGAGTGTCGTTGGATGTTGAGGGCATGAAAAGGTGTTTTACGTCATGTGGTTTGCCCCTGCAGTGGGGGCATTCATTTTTAACAGAGTTGTTGATTAAAAGGTGTTTTACGTCATGTGGTTTGCCCCTGCAGTGGGGGCATTCATTTTTAACAGAGTTGTTGATTCTGGATTTGAATGAGTTGAGGCGGTGGCAATGTCCGGATCTGAGTTGTACCAGGAAAGTTCTTGACTTCCTGGAGAGTAGTTGCTCGCTTGTGTTGATTGGTGGCGGTATTTCATGTTAACGCATTATTGGCATAGGTGTCCGACCAGCCTGGACTGCCCGGACCGCCCCCCCCCCTGAGGGCCGGTCCAGGGTACCCCTCCCCCCTAGCGCCCATTTTGGACCCTCCCTCCCCCCTAAAATCCCGGTCCAGGCCGACCCCCCGCCTGAAGGCGGTTTTTGACCCTCCCCCCCTAACAGCTGTTCCACCCCCCTATCTACTTAATGTGCGATAGGCATAAAAATCGTTTTTTTTTCGTGCGCGCGACTGAAAATATACAGGCTCAAAATTCGTGCGCGCACGAATTTCGTGCGCTAACTTCATATACGTATATATTCCTCATAAATATAACAATAATTTTAGTGTTCTATACAAATTTTTATAATTTATAATAAACCTTAGGTTTTTTACAAACTGGTTGGTACGTTACATTAAAAATAAAAAAAATAAAATTCAGATGTTCGTTTTAAAAACGAACCGTTTTTTAAAAACAAACGGTCCGTTTTTTTAAACGACCGGTCCGTTTTTTGCGCTGCCGCCGTTCGTTAAACACTTGCCCGGCAACTTGCCGCATGCAAAATAATGAAATGAAAACAAAATACAATGATTATTATTATTTATTATGTAACCGGAAAATAGAAGAAAGTTGGTCAAACTTTTACCGGAAGCAAAAAAAATCAACAAAAAGGTACCTCTTATAATATGTTAACGTTTTTAACAGTTTACAAAAGTTTTTTTGGCAGGTCCAGGCTATTCCCCCCCCCCCTAAGTACCCCAGTCCAGGCTTCCCCCCCCCTAAGGACCCTTCAGTCCAGGCTACCCCGGGGTCAAAATTTTTCGAAAATTTGGTCCAGGCTGACCCCCCCCTCCTGGGCCTACAAAATGGTAAAAAATGGGCTGACCCCGGGGTCAAACCCCCCCCTAGCCGTCAGGGGTCGGACACCTATGATTATTGGTAGGCGGACAATCCTCAATTCACCACAATGAGCTGGGTAAAATAGATAAAGGGAACGAGTGAAGAGGGGAACCAAGATTTTCGAGGCTAGATGAAAATAAACTTACGTGTTATTCGAAGTCAGTACAGCACTAAAACTATTTACACTATTACTCTTTGTAGATAATTTAAGACTTTCCTTTTTAATATACTTTCAGTATTTTCATACGTAATCCTAGTTGTGTTGTATTGCATTGCCTGAAACGTATCGCCCCAGATTATGCAAAAGGCAGGCGTTAAGACAAATCAGGAGAAAAAAAAATCACCCCCTTATACTCTTCGTTTATGTTGAAAACCTTTAATTTAATCCCAGTTTGTACTACTTATACCTCCTAACACACGACAAAAACAAAGCGGAAAGATCTCCGGCTTTGCCATTTAAAGCGGAGGGATCTCTGGAGCTCTGTTAAATTAACATTTTGAGTCTATAATATGTACCTGTTGTCCGGCGTCAACGCCGGAGACGAACACGGTGAACACGTTAAAGTCGACGGACTGGCGCAGGAGCTTCTCTTCGGACAAGGAATAGCGCGCCTCCAGGGTCTGGGAGTCCTGAGGACCTTTCTCCACCTGCTGCTTGATGGCCCAGTAAAGCATGAACAGCGGCTGACCCGCGCACTCCTATAATAACCATTATAAACCTCTAAGAATAAGGTAAAAAAACTGGGAGGAGGGAGGTGGTGGTCCCTGCATTGTGGCCATTGTTCCAAATATTTTTTGAAGAAGATACATCCGAAAAAAAACCACCATTGCCAAAAATTTTAGAGGGTATCCCACTGTACCCCAAAACCTAACTTTTGCGTTTTTAGTTTTGGTTTGAATTTTTTTAGTTTTAGTGTTTATAGTTCTGGTTCTGGTTTTTACTTTACCAAATTTTGAAAAAGATTTCTGTTTCTGTAACACAAATTTTTTTTAAAGCGGAAGTGTGGACACTTTTGAGATATTTGTGGGAAAAAAGAAAAAAAGTAAAATTTATCACACGACATACGTATTTGGTACATTTAAAATTTAAAAAAAAATTACCACTAAATATCTGTGCATAAGGAATGTGAACCAAGCCGCTAACATTCTTTCAGCCACCGATTCTGATCTTCGAAACAAAATTTTCGGCTGATATCTAAAACACAACAAAATAATTCGAAATTTACCTAATCAAAATAGTGCATAATAAATCATATTAAAAATCAACATCAAGATCCTATTTAGGTAAGGTTAATGCAAATAGAAAGAATGAGCAAAACAATACAAAAGAAAGGGGTGTCTTTTGTTCTGTGATTAAATTTTTATTGTATTCATTAAAGTTTTGTTTTTTTAAGCAATTTCTCCAAACTAGAATGTGTATTTCCTACCTCGTTTGTTAGAAGCTAACAACATAAAAATTTACCTTCTTTCCACTGTTCTTTCAATAAGCTCTGATAATAATGTTTTTAAAATATCTGTGCAGTACTCCATTTTTTCTTGAAGAATAACCATTAATAGGCTTCCAACGTACACTCTGTCTTTTCCGAGAAAATATTTATTTCCTAAATTATTGACTGTTTTCTTTTAGATAACAATAGAGTAAAAACTGACAAGATTTTAAGAATTCGTCTAAATATTATATATTAATAATATTATGTAACTATTATTATTAATTATATTAATTTTATTTTATCATTATTGTTATATTATTGGTATTATACTATTATATAATTATTATAATATTAATAAATATTATGTCTAGTAAACAGTAGTAAAACATAATAATAAAATAAAATAAAGTACTTTATAGATAAATTGATAAATTGTAAATATTTCAAGTATTTTGAGTTTTTTGTTTATATTATTAATAAACTACAACAAAACTACTCACATAAAATTTTATTGGCCAAAAAAATTCATTTAAAAAAATAAATTAGTGGTGTTTTTATTCTCCTTTTGTGGTCTGTTAAATTCAATAAAGAATCTAACAAAACCAAAGTTTTTAATATTTTAATTTTAGTGTACGTTTACGCTGTTTATTAATTTTGTTTAAATAATTAATTTTATGAATTCTTAACTCTGAAAGCACAAGAAATAAACAGTTAACCGGGCTAAGAAAAATTTTACACAGGCCCATTTTATTCAATTCAATTATTCGTGACATGAGTTTTCAGAAATTTAAACCCGGACCATTTGTTTTATGTATTGTCAAAAGACAAATAATTAATCTTAAATTTCCAATAGAAAACAAATCATTAACCTTCAATACCCATGACGAAATTGTATCAAGATTGGCAAACAAAACAACATAGGTGGGCTGGTTGGGTAGCCTCACGGATTTTTTAAGGAGGAGGTATCTCTCACCTGTAAACACTATTTTTTAGTAATAGGTAGGGTCTTCAAGGGGAGGGAGGGTCGGTAGATTAAGGTTTTTTTGGGGGGAGGGATGTATAATTTCTTTCCAATCCCCTAACTTATGTTAAAAAAGGTTTTTCTACCTTTATTAGCAACGTTAAAGTACCACGAATCTTTTTTTTTAATTTTAAAATCACTAACAACAATTTTAATCCACTAACTTACCTTCCATAGTCCGGACAAAGTGTAGCAGGAAGGTTTTGTTCATAAGGAGTTGGTTGAACTGGCGGAGACCTTTCTCGATGAGCGGAGCTCTGTGCGGATCCACTTCCAGATCCCGCAGCACCGGATGGTCCAAGCTATTTGGGAATAAAACGTTCGTCACGAAATCCCTAAATTATTACAGTTTAAATTCGTCGTTATGTTGATGTTTCAGAAACACGACCTCTTTAATTTTTTGGTTTATAAAAAGGTTAATGGGTGATGTTGCAATGTAGCACACAAGTGCCAATTATTTTATAATAACACAACCGAGAAAGTCAATCGCTCTAGTAAATTTTTCTTTAAATTTTCGATGATTTTTTATGAACCTATTATGTACACCCAAAATTTTTTCGACGTTTTTTGAGTATTTTTAACAGCTCAAAAATATGAGAATGGAAATTTTTAATTTTGCGAAGCTTTTTTTACGCACTGATTTTTTTGTTACTGACACCGACAAATATTATGGTCAGTTACGTTTCTATTCCAGTCCACAATAATTTCGCAAAGACATTTTCATATCATTTAAATAAGAAATTTACCTGTAGGACATAAACGGAATCCCAACGGTCATTTCGGATCGCATTTCGCTCATGCTAGTCTGCAATTCGGCGAACGCTTCTTTACATTCACTTGCCACCTTCATTTCAATATGATCCATCTGGAACAGCAAATCAATTTACAATAAAAAAAAATAAATTTCGTTATCTAAGAGCGTAATTTACACTGCGGAATGACAAAAAGAATTATGAAACTAAAAAATCATTAAAACCTAAAACATAAACCTCGGTTTAGCAGTCATGTAAACGAGTTAAATTCAAAGTTTTTTTATTCCTTAACCTTGGATAAATTTTCTGGGAGGGAAGGGAATTTCGATGTTCTTTCCACACATTTCAAAAAACAGAAATTTTGAGGGGTTTAACCGTTAAACCCCCCCCCCCTTGCCCGAAGAAAGAGAGGAAAAGAAGTTTTTTCTTCCGAAACTCAAAGAATTTTTTAAAATTCTTTGGTAACCAATCATTTAAATGAGACAAAATGGCATCCACAAAAATGTGTGTTTAGGATTTCAATCTATGTCGTTTATATCCCGATTTAACAACATTACGCCAGGCGACTTTGATCATATATGACCCCCGTATTCAATGGATTAACCCCTCCAATTCAATGACACAGGTGGGAAAAAAGGAGAGAGAGGGGGGGGGAGTTTTATTTATCCCCCCCCCACCAAAACACTTACTGAAGCCTTCTAAAAATTTGGAGTACCCCGCAAACCTTCCCTAATATTTAGTTTGTCGTAGTGCAAAAACCCTAAAAAAATTTTTTTTGAAATGTTTTTTAGGAGATACCACCCCCTTTCCAAAACTCATTAGACTGCCTATTAATGGCCAGTTGTTTTGTTAACACCGCAGCTACCTGAGCCTTGAGTCCCTTCATCTGTCTAGTGTGTCGGGTGGATTTGCGGCGGTAGGCAAACAGGAGGAGGAGGAGGGCGAGTAGGAAAACGGCGATGGCAACGGCGATCGCGATAATCGTTTCCTTTGGCATTCCGAACACGTCCACTTCCTGCTGATCATAGTTTAAGTAGCCGATCTCGTAGCTCCGGTGACCGATTTCAACCACAACCTTAAATAAGCCCAAAGAATGGTCTATCGAACGAAAGTTAGGGTAGATAACTGACTTAAATTCGGCCAGCCTTATTTCGGCCACCGGCTGTTATTTTTGCATAGTTGTGAAATGACCTGATTATGACTAAATAGATGACATGACGATCTATCCAATCATACGCAGTTCATTTTATAATTTTACTATTTCAAAAATAACAGCCGGTGGCCGAAATTAAGGCCTAACCGACTTTAAGACAGTTACCCTATATCATAATTTAGCAATAATAGTATCTTTGCTACAATATGTTACGTTTCATAATAATCAACCACTTCTATGACAAACTATAATCAATTGACTTTTTAAAGGTATTCAAATTTCCAGCATTTCTAACTAAATTGTCTGCATTGATGAACAAGGGAGGTAGGGTAGCTTCCACCCTCCCATAGCCTCAAAATTTTTACCCCCTCCCCCCAAATTTTCGAATTTTTTACGCTGACCCCCTCTGGAATTTAAAATTTGACACCGGTACTGTATATCAAGATAGGAAAGCCTAATTTACCTGGGGTGGAATAAACGAAATGTTTGGATTAATTACTGTCCTACAAACAACCGCTGTTATCTCCAGTAAACAATTATAAACTAACCTCTGGATGAGGACTTTCACTTTTGAGTTTGTCTGGTTTTTCAGCCGGTGGAGTACACGTTAAGACTGTTGCCGCCAGACCGGTGAGATTGCAAAAGGATTGTCCTATCCTGATTAAAATGTCTTCTTCTACAATAAAATTATTATTATTATTTATTAATATTAATTTTCATTTTATTTAATTAATTTTTTTAAGAGCTGTATATTTTTACGCGATTTAAATATTTTTATCGATTCTGCTTTAAGTCATAAAAACACGTAAATTTTAAAACTTTTTAATGAAAAACTTGATGCTGATTTGTCTTGGTTGAGCAAATTTATTTGGCAGGGTTGAAATATGCTGTTAGATTTAATTCAATAAATCTAACACACTTATTTTTTAAAACATATTGAATTATTTTAAATAAATAAAATCCATTCATAAACGTTAAACAAAGCCTACAACCAACGCTGATGAAAAAATTTTGTTTGCAACATCGAGAAAACTTTTGTAACAACAAGAGAAAAAACACAACTTTGCAAAGCCGCAGAGAAATCAAACATGTGGATGCATCATAATAATATTTCTTTCGTTTCTGAAAAGATCAAAATGTTTTTGCATTTGTGAAAGTTCTAGTGACAAGTAAAATGAAATTAACTCCATAGAACGTCGCTCACGATCAAATTAAATAATTTTTGGTGACATTTTAATTATTTGTTTCAATTCAAATACAGTTTCAAAATGGAATTGGCAACCCTCACAGTGCTTTTGAGAACTCGATTTATTTTTTTTACGCAATCATTTTATTTATAATTGAAAATAAAGCGAGCTTCAATTTTAAATTAAATTATACCAGAAGCAGCTGCGTCGATGTTACGCCCATTCAGAGCCAAAGATCCCAAAGCGCTTTTAGCAAGATCGCGCACTCGACCGGCCTGAAAAAAAATCAAGTTTTCTTAAGCAAATTGTACCAAAATCAAGATCATAAGAATTGAAATAATAATAGCCGTAAATAGAATTACTTTACTACCACTTTTAATAAAAAAACAATTTTAAACCTACGACAAACACTATTCTGTACAAAAATGAGTATGCTAGGCATAAATTGTTCCACAGATGGTTGTAATATTAAAAAAAATAAATATAGAATAATTAAAATGATTTTTGTTATGTTGCCAGTAATTTGTATGAAACGGTCATACTTGTCCAAAACTATCGATTTCTGGATCTGGATAAATCGTCATTTTCTGAAAATCTGGCTGAAGTGATTTCATACTTTCATTTTTGACACCGTCCAACAAAAAGCCATAATCGAGTCTGAAAGCAGTACTGATTGTTAAATAATATTTATGATTAAAAAATTTATATCGATCTTTTTACAAAAAAAACCTATAATGTTAAGTTACCTTACTTACCTATTTAAAAATAATATTATAAACTAATAATTAATTTAAAAGTAAAAATTTTAGCTTTGAACGGTTAGTACCTATTACATGTGAGAATAATTATGAAATCACAATTCCATAAACGGACAATTGGCTTCCTATAAAATTAATATCTAGGCAACATCATTGCAGTCTGTTATTATTATTATTATTATTTATTTTGTCAAACGACAGGAACATACAGAAGCAAGTAAATAACTGCACTGAAATTGCATGCACCAAAAAAAAAAGAAAAAAAACCAAATAGAAGTCTTTTACACACCAAAATAAGCCATACCAAATCAATCATTTTCAACCCCAAAGGATTCATGACTCCCCGAAATCAAAAATGACTGACCTGATATTACTCTGGCCTAAAATCAATTTGGCTTTGCATAAATTTTATAAATAAATTAATACATAATAAAACTAAATAAACATGCACTAAAGTAAATAACAGAATAAATAATTAAAGCACGTTGTAAAAATTCTGGTTTTCTAAAAATCTATCTAAAAATAAATATCACTTGTGATTTTAAAAAAACGTTTTTTATTTTGTAAGCAAAAAATAGTTTGAAATTGATTCCACAATTTTATCGATTTTCTTAATGCGGAGGAGTCAGTTCTTGTAAAATGTCTGGTGGGTAAATGATACTCAAAATCATTATTTCTCAATCTTCCGGATCTTCGCACATTTTGATCAGAAGTTAACATTAAACAATTATCTGGGGGAATTAAAAGTTGGCACAAACAGCACAAAATTTTTGTAAACAAATGTCATATTATTGGTATGCTTGTGCATATAAGTTGGATTAATAGATTGTGCAAGAAAGCTAAAAATGTTATTATCCTTCAACATAAATTTTAAATCTAATACATAAATCATGAACAATTTTTATCACAAACTTAAAACTGTAATTAATTTTAATTATTTCGTTACTTTAAAGGTTCATCCATAGTTGGCTGCTTGGATGCTATTTCCGGAATTCTTAAAAGAGGCGTTCTGCAGTGCATTACATTATCTGTTTCTATCAGGCACTGAGGACCTAAAACTCAATAGCAGTAATTAAACGGTTATAATTACGTTGATAATTATAAACGTTACTTAAATAATATATTATTCAAATGCATACAAGAATTGTGAGATCAGTTTTTTTTTTTAAGCTGAAGCGGGCCGGCCATAGATATTCCATATTACCGCCTACCACCCTATATCAGCACTGTTGTTGATGTAGAATGTTAGTCAAAGCCCCACCCCTATCAGAGGATTTTAGGGATTAGATGTGAGGTTATGTTTAATAATACAGAGAGAACAATAAAAATAATAAAAATAAAAAAGGTATAATAAAAGGACTATAAGCAAAAGTAAGAAGAGTCGGGAGTTGATCATGATGATGGCTGAAAGTAGGTAACATTTTGATGTTGATGGTGGTTCTTACTGGAAGTTTTGGTTTGTCCCTTTTTGTTGTTTTTGTTGTTTTTTTTTGATTTACTTTGCATCATATAATTTTAATAATAATTTAATGTTAAATCTCATGAACTCGTGGATTTGTTAAATTGCTGAATAACATTATAAAATAGTGATGGTCTCCGGAAAATCAAGCTTCAGCTTGGAGGAGCTGGACCGTGTTAGAAGCTCCTTCAGGAGTTTGTTTTTATAATTGCTTTTATAATCTGCATAATTAAAAACTGTGCCATATTTATGATTTAAAATTTTTTTGTAAAATAACTTTTTTAACCCTATTAAAACATTTAAATATTTTTAAAGTGGAATAAACTTTAGATTATTCATTTGAGGGGCGGACTTCTGGAGCTCCTTTCGTTTATTTTTAGCTGCTCCGGAGCGTAAAATTGTTAGTTAGAAAGGAACATAGAAAAGAACATTAAGGGAATAAAATAACCACGTGGTGCTGGGCGCTTTGTTACACCTTCCTTGCCATAATTAGGACGCCCTTTAATTGAAGTCATTATGCACCCCAATTAATCGCTTAGCTCTCGGAATTCTGAACCGGCATTGAGAAGTGATATAATAAGAATAATAATATTATCCAAGACTTACCGTAGTGCTCTGCGCTTTCGTACACTACCCTCAGTTGCGCCCGTTGGACGATTTTGAATCCCAGCCCGCGTACGTCTATTTCGATTCCGCCACTGGCCGTACTTTTTGGATTGTGCACCTGGGTCACTTTGGGGTTACTCCTGCAATTGAAATCAACATTTTGTCATTATACCTATTGACACCGAATATGGACGAGCATGGGTGAAAAAGAGTGGGGACGAGGAGTTGGTTGTACGGTCATGTAAGGGCTTCTCTTCCCTATATTTCTCACCCTGACTCTTTTTAATACTAAAAAGTTCGACTTCGAATTTTTTTGCTCACAAAGTCCAAAAAGTATAGCGATTTTTTAGTTTATTTTTCAATTGGTTGTATTTTGTATTAATAAACCCATGCTGACCATTTTTTCAACCTATCGATAGTAAATTCTCCAAAAAAATGAGGTAAGAATCATTAAGATGAAACTGAAAAACAGTGCAAAAGTGAATCAACCGCAGGCGAGATTAAAATATACTTAGCGCAGTGAACAACTTAAATTTAAATATCAAAACGCCAACTCACTCGTATCGGAACTGGAGATTGGAATTGTATTTGGCGTCTTTGTCCACCTTGAGAACAATGGGACCCGACTTGGTACCCCGGGAGGCCTCGGTTCTGCAGTAGATTACCGTCGCGTTGCGACTCTTTAGCTCGCAGGGCACTCCTAAATAAAAAAAACGTTTGTTCCTACAGCGAAATATCACACTCCGGCGTTCAGACTATTTACAGCGGAGGCAGTTCTTAAGCCTCACTCCTTAAAAACATAAAATATTTCAAGGTTTATTTAAACTTGAAATATGTTTTAATTATTTTTATCGTTTTTTTTAATATTATTCTTAATGTTTTCAGGGAATTTTAAATTTTCAGATCACAAAAGCAATTATAAAAAACAACAGAAACCATCACTTTAATCCACTATAATTCCATGAACGTAACAATATTTTATTTGTAATACTTTCGTGCACAGTAAAAGACGCGCTGTACTATGCACAAAAAAATGACTTAACTAAGAGCAACGAAAACTTCAACACAGCTAAATTAATAAGATGTTCTGGAGCTCTAAAAGAAAAATAATCAAAAATGATTTTATTGATATGACTATGTGTATTTTGTTATGTTTATTTTTATGGTCTCTGCGATTTAAACACCAACATTAAACTTAATTAAAACATGTGGATGTAGAATTTAATATAGAAAACTGCAACTAACCTGCAACTTCTATTTTGATATTCGAACCTAAATCCAAATCTGATCCAACTATTTGCAAATCTGTACCTCCATCCATTGGTCCTAAAGACAATAAAAGTATCCGAAATAAATAACAAAGAACTTGTAACTTTGCAATTATTGTAAAAATACTTTGTTGTATAAAATAAACCTGAAAAATAAGCGCATAAAACATTAAATTTATTTCCGATGATGACAACACATACTGCAAATAAGTTTTATAAATAAATACCTTCCACCGGCGAAAACTCTTTGATAACTGCGTTAACGTAGTGAAAAGATTCGGCAGAAATGGCTGTGTATTGCAAAGATTCCTTGAGCTTAATGATAATTGGTCCGCTCGAAGCTCCTAAATTTATTAAATTAAAAAAATATAGTAGGTTTGATAAAATTTTGTGTTTTGTGTTAAAATTTTATTGTTTTTCGTTAAAATTTAAAACGTTTACAATAGTTAATTTCAAGGATTTAACCCGAAGAGGGATTATACCGCCTACCCTCAGGAACGATTTTCTTTCGCCTTGAAAATCTATTTTTGGCCCCTACCCTAGTCCAGACCCTCTACTATTTTTTCAGCTACTCCCAAAAAATTCCTTAACCAAACGCTACAACAAAAAAAAACACAATAATAAATCTATAAACTAACCTTTGTATGGCTTCCTATCCGTCACGCAGACGAAGCTTTCAGAACTCCGGAAGGAGTTGGGGTCGATGGCGCAGCGGACATTGGCCACTTGAACGTTATTGGCTAATTCCGAAACGTTTCTGCCCAAGTTAACACCTCTGATAGTAACTCTGGTTCCTTTAAAAAAGTCGAATAAATTGCTTTGTTTTTCTATCGATAATAGCAAATAATTTTGTTAAAAATTTCAGGGTACAAACGTTATTTTATTATGACAACAAAACACCTTCTTTTCAAAAAAGAAGAAAAAAATACCTTCAAATAATTTTTAACCACTAGTGTTTAAGACGGGAGGCAGGAGGCCGTATGCAGAGTTTTTTCCGAATTTTTCAAGTTTTATTTTTAAATTTGGGATCCATAAATATTGTAATTGTTTTTATCACATAAATATATAAGCTACTTAGATAAGATCATCAAAAATGTACAGCTGTGGCTTAACGCATTTTGAAGATATAGATATACATAACTCTTCAAAAATTCACCAAAAATTCTAGAGAGATCTAAGCATACGGCCTGATTTCTTAGTTATAAAAATTATACCCTCAGAAAAAACTATCTGGCACTGCGTTTCGTGACTTTTTACACATAACTTCTTTTTATTGCATGTACAACGTACTTGCGCTACTATTTATTTTAGGCACAAAATGTAAGTTATTTTAATTTTGCGCTAAAACGACCCTTATACAATACAATTACGTGAAACAAAATTCAGCTAAATCTTCTGGTTTAATGGAATTAGAAGAAATTTTAGCAGTTTTTTTAAAGAAAAAAATAAACTTTTTATTTAAATAAAAAACACCTACCTCCGGTTGTAGGTCCTTTATTAGGAAAGAAACTGGTGATTTTCGGATTCGGACAAGACTCGTAGCCGGTTAACCACTTTTTCACCGTGATAAGACCGCTTAAACAAACAAAAACAGTAAAAAAAACAAAATAAGTAGTATGTTCAAAAACGTTTTTTATTATTTCGAAGCAATGTTCTCTTCTTTTAAACCAAATTTAAACTTTACGACGTTATTCGTAAGATTTTATAAAAATAATTACATTATAATTTAGTGAGTTACCCTAGGTCTCTGAAGCTTCACCCTATTTTATGCTAACTTTTTGAATAATTAAAGAGTGATCCCATATTAAAATTTAAAATAGGTGTAAAAATGTGGTGTAAATAACATAAAACCGTTATAGTATTTGGGATTACTAGTCATTAGCAGAGTTTCAAAGTTTTCTGAGATTTACACGGCTGTAACTTTAGAACTTCAGGTTTTTAATAAGGACAACACTATTATTAGACCTATGCATTGTCTTTGGAAGGTTAGACGGGAAGGGGCATTGATAAAAATAAAAAGGGGGCACAAAAATTTTTTAAACGGGGATGTGGATTGAAAAATGGAGTAAAACCTAACAAAAAAACGAATTCAATTAATTAAAAATCATTTAATTCTGCTTATGTATTAGTAAATATAGTGTTTTAACGCGCCAAAATAACTCCAAAACAGGTTTGTTTTTTTATAGCAGAGCCGGGCCGGCCATGAATATTTAAGTAGTTAGAAGTGATTTATAAAAAAACGTAATTACTATTAGAGTTTTTTGTAAATGGATTAAAACGATTGGCGTGCGAGGGACATAACATTTAATAAAACGAGAAGCCGAGAAAGCATTAATGAACTGTGAAAAAAATGTGCTAGTACGCAATTTCCAATCTATAAAATCGATAGATCGATACTTGGAAGGCGGTTGAGGGGCGCTACAGCGGTCTTCCAGGGTGCACGCATTCTGGCCAGAGCACCAACCGCACTGGAAATGGTTGGAATTCAAACTGAGACATCGGCCGCAGTTTGGCGCCAAGTCTTGGCATTTGTACATAATAACCCGAACCTAAATTGAATATTGATAACCAATTTTATACAATCGATTAACAAAATACAAATAAATCAAATTGCATTATGATTTTGATTGCCGAATAAAATATAACAGTGCTTAGTGCCGCCAAAATCATTAATAAATAATGGCGAGAGTCTTTATTTTTTATATTGACCTCTAACAGATGTCCTCATTGTTCAGAAACTTTACAGTATAAAGACGTCCAGAAATACGAAAAAAAAACAATAGTACCTCATCAACTTACGTGCGTTGCATCACCTATTAAATTTACCTTTCTAATTCATACTAATAGGGCGTCTCATTTTTGGCGTCGTCGCAAACACAGTAGTTACGGTCATAGATGGGCAGTCTCCCGAATTTTTTTTTTTTTTTTGGGGGGGAGGGTGTCCCGAAAATTTTTTTTTTGGGTATATCACAAAATACTCAATTTTTAGCGTTTTTAGTACTGGGATGAGACCATAGGTGTTTTTGGTCGGATTAACAAAATTTTTTTAACTCAATAATTTAAGTGTTTTTAGGTCTAATATTGAATTTTATGTACTAAAACAGCTTATTTAGACCTGAAAAGTGTATTTAAACACTGTTTTTAACTAAAACACCGTGTTTTTGACAGTAAATAAAAAATATACCTCCAAATTGGTCGGGAGGGGGGGAGGGGGGTCAGCCTCGCTAGGGGGGGTCAGGCCGGACCGCTCTCGTGCTTTGGGGGGAGGGGGGGCCCTCTGGATTTTTTCTAAGGGGGGTTCAAAATTTTGGCTCTAGGGGGGTGCACCCCTCTGTC
Organism: Microlaimidae sp. YZB2_3; assembly: GCA_030248175.1. NCBI lineage: Eukaryota > Metazoa > Nematoda > Chromadorea > Desmodorida > Microlaimidae > Microlaimidae sp. YZB2_3. The sequence goes on from JASAMX010015726.1 coordinate 27,123, forward strand.
CCCTCCAAAAAACACCTATGGATGGGACCCCCACCACCCCCCCCCCCAAAAATTTTAGAAGGAAGAGGGGAGTGTCTAAGGGGGGGGACGGTATTTCAGAAACTGAATTATTTATTATTTATTAGAGACTGCATTTTTACCTTAAAAAATATACTGTTCTAAATCATGAACATCTTTGATTTTTTAACTTTTAAATACTTTTATGATTGTTTTTTTTTAAATTACAAATTTTGTAAAACTTTTCTCAAAAATTTTATGTTTTGAAAAAAATTAAGAAATACAAGCCCAAATAAAAATAGATAATAATAAAATCATCATAAAACTGAAAATTTTATACCGCAAACAAAGTAAATGCGCGAGTTATTTATGCGTTCATTGTTTATTGACGCCTTACAAAAGAATGATAATAATGAGCTTTTTTAAATATTAAAATCACAATATCACCTTTTTTATTTATAACAAACCAAAATGTTTTAATGTTCACTATTATTAATTTTGTTCTATGGTGTCTTTCATCCATCACGCAAAGGGCAAACCTGTTCTGAAAACTGCGCGTATAACACAAACTTAAAAGTGCGCACATATCAACCCGCGCACTTCGCAAACAGCCCTTTATATTAGGAGTTTACGCCAATCTTCCCGGTGGTTCCTTGGCACAGCTGGTTAGCGCGTCGTGCTAATAACGCGAAGGTCGGGAGTTCGATCCTCTCAGGAACCAAATTTTTTTTTACAGTATATGTTTATTTTTTTATTTTTTTAATTTTGTCAAATAAAAACGTTTTAATTAATATCATGAATGAAAACGTTCACCGAAGCTAGCGGGGAATGTTTACCCTGGTTAAATGACATTTCAAAATCTAGAGAGGGTCCTAGGGGGGGTCGAACCCTCCTAGCTTTCTAGGGGGGTCGACCCGGGGTGGAAGATTTTGAAACCTAGAAGGGGTTCAGGTGGGGTCCAATGTCCGAAGCAAAATAGTTTTAAACCATTAAAGGTTTAATAATAGTTTTTTTATAAGTTAATACTACATTTTATTGAATAAAAAGCGATATTCTGATATAAAAAGGGTGTAAAAACACAAATTTGTGTTAAAAATTCACGTTTTTGGAAGAAAATTTAGTATAAAAAAGTACTGAAAATTTTCCCAAGAGGGGGGTGGGTCAGATTTCAAAATCTAAAGGGGGTCAGGGTCAGGGGTAAAAAATTCGAAAATTTGGGGGGAGGGGCGGGGCCCCTGGATTTTTTTCTAGCCAAAATTTTCCAGGCTAGGGAAAGGGTGGACCCCACCCTACCCCTCCCCCTTGTTCATCTATGATTGTCTATTAATTAAAACCAACGAAACAAAAAAATAAATTAAAAAATGGCTTACCCCGTGCGGATTGTCAAGTGCCCCTCTCCCGCTTTTGACTTTCAGCTCGGCCACCGCGGTCCCGTTCCCGGCCCCGGGACCGAAGAAGGCGAACTCCATGGGGTCGCAGACGATGTCGGAGCCGCTGAGGCGGGCCGGTTTGGTCTGAAAACTGCGCTCCATGTGGAATTCGCACTCGAAATCCGTCTGGAAGCCGAGAAGTTTATCCGCTTGGACGGTGATCCGCTTGGTGGCGCCAGAGGGAACGTAGACGTCCGGGGTGGCCGAGTAGATGTGCGGACAAAAAGACGGACCCTTCCGACTGGACTGACCCACTCTCTAAAAACACGCACACATGTGAAACCTTTGCCTTATGAGCCTTGTCAGCCTTCATTCCTTGTGTACATGAAAACCCAAACTATAGCGTTAAGTATTAAAAAATGATTTCTTCTTTCTTTTGTTTTTCGGACTATATATCAAGTCCGCGAGAGACGATTTTAAAGATTACAGCTTTAATTTTTGTATTGGCAAGTTTTTCCTCCATAAATTTATTTTTATATTAATGTGTTTAAATTTTTGAGTGTTTTGGTTATTTCGGCTTCTAGTTTGGGTTGTCGCACACAGAAAAAATTGTTTTTGTTTCTCTAAGTGTTTGCTAAATTACGCAAAACCAAATCGGTAAATTATGCAAAAGATACATAAAATTTAATAAAATAAAATTGCAACTGTTATCTTTTTTCCATTAAGAAAAACAAATTAGAAAACAGATTTTTTTGATTCTGTTATTTCATAAAATATATAGGCACTTTAAACAGTTATATCTGTCAAAATCAGATTTTTTGGTATAAATAAACAAAAAAAATTGTTATTCGTCCATATTCTGCCAATTTTAGGGCTCTTTTTTGCGTCTGCATTTTTCTAGGCTGCATTTTTACGCGGAGATAAAAAAGAAAAAAAAAACGCGGACAAGCGTACGGACCGCGGGACAAACGAACACTCACATTCATTCCGTTGATGATTATTTGTCCGCGGCAGTCGTCCTCGCTGTTGGATGTGCAGCGGTGGAGTTGGGCGCACCAGTCGCAGGGGAAAGCGGACTGGACGCAGGGGCTGCAGCTGGAGTAGCTTGAGCAATCGTAGAAAGTGAAATTCGTGGAAGCGAAATCCGGACCCTGCAATTAAAATTAAAATCCTATGTTTTTACACTTGTGGTAAAAGGAGTCGGTCTCCCCACTATACTACAAATCACTAATTAAAGCAGTCTCAAAACAAAGAGCGGCTTTTGAGGCCATCCATCATTAGAGTATGGACACCTGATATAAATAAAAAAGTAAAATTCTCTTCTCGCATCTTTAACATATTTTCGCTAGACCTTACAACTTTTAGTTAGGAAGCACTTCCTAAGTCATTAAAAAAAATTTAATCTTTACTTTTCCAAAATTAAAACGGGTAGGGTAATAACAAGACTAGTAAATTTACCTGATCTAATTGCACAGCCAAAGAGGCAACAATACTGTGTTCCCCCTCAGGTATTTTCGGCAGTAACGTACTGGTTGGAGTGGCGCATACAATTTCTCCTGAAAATCATATGCAAATTAAGAGCGCATTTAGCAGTTAAACATTACACAATAAATGTTGTAATTCAATCCACCACACTTTGAAATTAGAAAACCGTAACTAATAATTAACATGCTACGCCGGTTATTTTTTATAAAAAAGTAAAGCCTTTTATCGCTTTCAAACAAAAACCCAGACACTATTATGCAAATTATTGCAGTATTCTAACATTTTCTCTGCGGTTTTTCAGGAAAAACAGGGTTTTTTGTCCATTTCAGAGCTGTTCATGAGGTGGTTTTATCACGATATATTTTGAATTCAATGATATTTTCTGGAAGAATTCCAACAAGTAAATATCCACGAAATACTCGGTTCTCAAGAATTTTGTTCTGAGCACAACGAACAAGAATAACACACTCACCTTCTCCTTCCAACGTGGCACCCTGGGGGAAGGATTTGCCGTCTATAGTGAAAATGCAGCGGAGCTGTCCTTCTATCAGCGGGAGATTTTCAATTTTCAGTTTTAAAAACCGCGTGGTCGTAATCTGCAACGAGATCAAATGGACATTGAAGTAATAATAAATAATATAAAAAATAATTATAATTATTAATATTGTTTCCAAGTAGAAATTCTACTAGATATCCAAATTGTTAACAACACTTATAAATTATAATAATATTATGTTTTAATAACAATACTAAAAATGAAATTTTTCACGTCGAATTTTTTATACTTGGAACAGGAACAGGCCGGTCAATACATATTTCTATATTACTGCCTTCTTCCTGGGAAATTATACTTATCTATTCCCATCCTAAAGGCGGAGACTTTTAACCCACTTACGCAATTTACAGAAACTTTTATGGCCTCCAGATTGTTTTGGGTACCCGAATATTAAAAAAAATTAATATTTATAGGAGGAAATTGCAGCTTTACTATTTTATTATCGAGTAGTCCAGCATTTTATAATAAAATTATTAAGTAAATTTTTGGATTAAAATTATTTTTTTTAAATTTCCTCTATTTTGATGACGTTTCAGTACTAGAACTCCCTTATGATGACAAAAATACCTGTATTTTATCCGGCGTCACTTCTTTTATAGTGGTGCACTGGGAGTCTTTGTAAGGCAGCCATTGCGTTCCACCACCAGCAAAACAATCGTTTCGTAAATAGCACCTGAATTTATATTAATAAAAAAACACTAAAAATAAATTTATAATAATGTATTTAATTACGTAAGGCTGACCACTGAGCGCTGGTTGTACAACCACACACTACGCCTAACAAACAGAATCCATTGTAACATTATTGCATTCCCACAATGTTCGTTGTGTCTTACTCCACTGACACTTAATTTAAGGAGCTTTCAGTACGCAAGACGAGAATTATGTCACTGCGCTTTTATTTGATAACTGTTCAAAACTTGCAAGGCTTTTAAAATGATAAAAAAATAAAAATTTTGCTTTAGCTTAAAGTCAAAATAATTTAATTTTAGCATTTAAGCAAAAATTACAACCGAAGAAAACAAAAATGTAATGAAATACAGTATTAATGTAATAATAGTATTGTACCTAATAAAAAAATTTACCATTTTGTTAATGAATTAAATAATTTACCAAAAAAACAAAACAAAAACAAACATTAATAGTAAATACCTATTAGCGAGAGAGCACCATCCACAAAAAGGGTCTTTGGCAGCTAAACAAGTCTTGCAGCGATTTTTCCTCTCGCAATTGTGAACTTTCACTTTTGTTATCTAAACAAAACAATACTTACAAAAATTATTTCAATTAATTTTGATTCCATTATCAAGAGTTATTTTAATAATATTTCCATTGCAATTTCAAAAACAATTGAATTTTAATTCCAATTTTTTCAAGTGTTTTTTTAACAATTTAATTCGTTTTAACGTTCATTTTAATCTATTTTCAAGTCTATTTTAATATTTTTTTTATTTATATGTTGAATATGCCTTAACAAACGTTTATACGTTAAAAAAATCATTCATAAAAATTTATGTTTAAAAAATTATTATTGAATAATTATATTCATTAAGACTAAATTATTACAATGTTGCAAAATTGTATTGTATGTACTGCGTTCGAGTTTCGTGTTGTAATTATTTTTTTTATTTTTTCACCTCGATAAGAGCTCGACGACTTGTGTCGAAACATGCCAGTAAATCATTAACAATGATCTACGTTACTACGCTATGATTGATGCTCAAAAACTTACGTTATTATTTATAGTTTGGTTTCATAAAAATAGCTGAAACAGTTAATTTTAATTGAAATGCATTTTCATAAAAATAGTTGAAATTTTCCCAGACTTACTAAGAAAAATAACTTAAAATTAATCTGATGATCATTGCCTAATGATTACAATAGAATGTGTTTTTTTCTCAAACAATTATCTGATAATCGCTCTTTTATGATTACAATGGACATAACTACAGAAGAATGAAGAAAAAATCTCAAATAATTCAGATTTTTTCAGTCCAAATACCTGAGTTTTTTATTTTCTTTTGTTCGGCTGATATAAAATTTAAGATTCCCTTCGGAGTTTAAATTTAAAATTTTACATGATTTTATAATTAAGTTTCTATTCGTCTAGTCAGTCACCGGTTAAAAATAAACAAAAAGAAGTATATTCATATGAGTCACAATTTACTTCACAGCAACTCATGGTGTTTTTATATATGCAATATCACCTGAAAAATTACGCATTAAATCGGATTTTATTTCGGCCCTTTTTTAGTTTCGTTTCGGTGAATTTGATAAGGAATAAAAATCCCTTACTATTGTGTCTTTTATTGGATACGGTAGTGTAAAGCTAAAGTGTTCCAGGCTGAAATTAAGGGCGCAACCGCTCTCCGTCAGAAAAAAATAAAGAATAAACGCGCGAGCGAATAAAATTTAAAAAAAGTTGCCAGTGGTTATGTAACCAATTGTTATTTAGTTGCATCACATGTTTCTCTGCACGTGATATTTTCTTAAAGCAAGAGTGGTTACTTGAACACCCTGTTATTTTCACACTGATGGAGTTAATTTTTAGTATGGTACTGTAAAATTGGCATGGCACATAAATCACTTTTAACTAATAAACTCTAAATTGCAGGTTTCGAAGAAACAATTATATCCCCTTTTCAACATGAGGAGACAGCAGGAAAATTAATCCTTTAATCTTTCGCTTATTGATTTGAAGTCGCCGCCGGTATTTGATTTGATCACAACCGGCCAAAACGAGCTACAGATCTATCTAATAAGATAAAAAGTATTTTTTTTTTAATTTTGATGATTAAAACAATTGGATTGCAGCAGAGGAGCGGCACGGGACTACGACGTGTGTTTAGTCACACCACAAACATTTAATTTTAGAAATCCAGTGCATTTTTCACCTATAAATGAGAGAATAAGGGGAAATAGGGTTATCATCCCATATAGCCTCAAAATTTACTCTCCCAAATCTATAAATTCTAAACTTAGTTGAGTTAATTTTTAACACATGACAGAGCTTTCTTTTATACACTTTGTAAATAGCAATTTTATTCAAAAAACATAAAAGTATTAGTATATCAATCCTATACAGCGAAAAATAATGAATATTAACGTGTTTCGTTTTGTTTAGAAAATCAAACCTCAAGCAGGGGAAGCGGAGAGCTGGGTACCTTTTAACCCTTAATTAACTTCAGGTGTGCAGAAAAATTATTACACCAAAAAATTTCTAAAATGCTGCCCCTCGAAATTTGGAGGTACTCTAACATCCAAATCCTAAAATTTGGGGGTTCAATCCACTAGTATTAGTATACACTAAAAACGTATAGAGAGTACATATAACTCCTAATTTTAGTGTTTTTTCTGCTTGAAATACTTCCATAAACTAACTTATAACGCGTTTTATAATAACCTCATTAAAAAACTGATTTTCCTAGAAGAATAAAATAAAAGACCATTGAAACTTGCATTGTATTATCTTTAATTGATTTGTTAAATTGTACACTAATAGTTATAATAGTTTATGAATTTTTTAGTTCTATATAAGCTTTAGTTCTTATTCTTCTCCATGCCATCGCATAGTGCATTTATTTCCCCGAGAATAATTTTAAAAACGAAAACGATTACTCCGCTTAAACAACGCGGCTGCCCTTCCCAAGTCAACGGCTGGGCCGATTTTAATTTAAAACCGGTTGCGGTCAATGGGCCCGTGGGTATAAATAAAAGCTTAAGTCTATATAGCCGCGGGAAAAGGCTACAAAATCCGCCGGAAATAAAGAGGAAGTGCCATTTTTATTTGTCCATCCGTCCGCAATTACATTATGCATAATACAGCCGAGGGTTTGTCCGGACTGCGGAGTTTTCCTATATTTATCCAATTTACCCCTGGCGCTAAGTCGGTTAGGCACGCTTGATTTCCCACAGGAGCCCCTGGAATTTTAGCGAGCGCATTGTGGCGAGAATCTCAGCCTTTCAACTGACACTTAATTGTCCAATTTATATAATTCCGATTTAACACCAAAACAGCGCAACTGCCTGAGCAGACTGCGCACTTTTGTAATATTTCTATTCAACACACAAAATGTTAAAAAAATAACTTCGTAATTTTGTTCAACTGTCTTTCGCACACAAATGAGAGAGGGGTTTCTGAGGTTATATTAAGCCCACCGCAAACGTTTTTATTTGGCAATATGACTTTTCATTAGTTTAAAAAAGTGGAAATAACTTTGTACATTACGTGTTCGAGAAGAAACGCGTGATTTTTATGTTTTCACGTGCGCAGCCGGGGTGTCTTCGAAACCCCCCCCCCCCCGCGTTATCGTCGGTAAGGGTAAAAATTTGGAGGTCTTTTTTTAATTTTTTTAATAATATTATTTAAATTTAAAATTAAAAAAAAATATTTTGTCGATTTTTCTTGTTCTTCGCTCTGGTTAGATCTTGATTGTTGTTTTCTTTGCTTTTAAAGGAGCACTGTCACAAATCTAATTCTTATAACGCCCGAACCGGACTGCTCCTTTAATACCAAACCTACCTAACTCAACTTTGGTATTTAGAGTGCTCCACTACAAGGCTACAACATTTTTAAATTTCAGCTGAATCGGTTCAGTATTAAAGGAGCAGTTTGGTTCGGGCGTTATAGGAATTTGATTTGTGACAGTGCTAAAAAAACCCCGCAATTGTTTCTTAAGGTTTTATGATCTTTTAAAACTTTTTTTTACGATTTGCTTAATTTTTCAATATATTTTGCTATAAAACAAGCTTTGCTACAATTTACAACAACGAAGCGTATACGGGAATAAAAATTTTAATAAAAATAAATATATAGGTATCCCCTTTCATTGCACGATCACAGTAGTATTCAGTAGCGTTAACGTTTGAAACCGGTCATTAGCTACACTTCCCACATCCTAATCCCATCATCTGTCATCGATCTATTTGTTCACCGGAATCCGCGTTAAGGACACTAAATTTACCCCCAACTATGTGGAAAAGGGGAAGTAAGATAGGATCGGGGCATCCGCAGTAGCCACAAAATATGTTTAGATGACACTTCTGGCTACAACTTTAAATATAAGCTTTGAGGTCACATCGCAGATTTCATAAAAAATGACGATGCAAATGAAGTTTTTGTAGATGTATCTTATGCAAATTTTGACAATTTGCAACTAAAAATCCAACTTCATCGCTTCTTACACACAGCTTGCATTCCCTAGATTTTTAGATTTATTATACTCTCAACCTCGCGCTAAAAAGACTGCTTATTCGGGCTTCTTTAGCACTAGTCATTAAGTTCTTGAAACTGGATTGTCAGTCATATATGGATAAGGTATACGTGTCTGGTGGTGGTGGCGACTATTGTACTCACAACCAAAAGTTTAAATTCTACGGCCGAAAGCAATATTAAATATCCCCGCCTCTTCCGCGATTTTCTCACCTGAAACGAACAGCAATCCCCTTTCTTCCTTTAAACACTTCAAACGATTTGTTTCATTTCTTCCCCTAGCAGATTCCACTGAAATGTCAACAGCTGGAAGAAAGTCGGTCCACCTTCGATCGCCCCGCAAATTTCCCTTGCTACGAGATATATAGAATGCGCTCAGCCAAATCAGTACAGAAGAAACGTAACAGGGACTTTTTATTTGGACTTATTTTGTACTGTACCGACTGTACTCTTTATAAAATAATAAAAAAAAATCGCAGACGGTCATCCGTTTTTCGGTACCACTTATGACATGACTCATTATATTGCAGAAAATCACAGTCACGTGTATTTTATTATGGACGTGTATACTTTTCAATACTATGATCTGGTAGCGGAGGAAGCTCCGGTGTTCTACCCCTTAAATAAGTAATCTTAAGCTTATTCCACATAACGTTATTTTATCTGCATTTCTCGATATTTTTTTATAGTTTTTAATAAGTTTAGAAACAAAAGATTTTAACAAAACAATCCATGACATTACTCTTTATTTTATTCATGAAATTACGACAAAAATACGGCGGATCACCGGAAAAGCGGAATTTCGTTCCGGAGCTATGAGGCACACTACATCAATATTTTTATACGGATTGTGTGTGACTCAATCTGCGATAGCAACTGCACATTGTTTGCTCCGGCGCTCTATCCTATTTCCTTAGTGTAACGGCCGAAAAGAAGAGAGCGATTGTTCTAATCCATTTGTATTAAATTAATTCGCCACTAATAAACTACCGGTGTTAGCTCTTGTGAAAACAAATTATAACAATTATCATTTACATAGGATAGGATGTCAATTTTAAGTCGAATATATTTAAAATCAGAAGGAAGCGAGAGAAGCATGGAGAGGAGTGGAGCTGTCGTAAATGGACAGGGAAATCCCCGGAAAAGGAATCCCCGAAATATATAGAAAATGCGGATAACAATTATAACGTTTACGATTGGTAATTATAAAACATACTGTGATGTCTTTCTAAAATTGCGGGTAATAAAAACAATGACTAAAAACATTACAAAGAAGATTTTTAACAATAACCTTAATATTTTTAAGGTATATATTTTTTAAGGTAGAATACCACCTACTGAAAACTCCCTAACGAGAACTGACTGCCAAGCAGACTATTTGGCGCAAAATATGACGGAGTAATAACAATATGCATACTACATACAAACCAAAGTGGACAAATATTTCATTGGTTTTGTAGCTAAAGGTAACAGACTGTCTTTTATATGTATTGGTTTAAAAATTTTAATTTTTTTCATCAATAAAATATCGCAAAAGTTACTATATTGTCTGTGGTAGGTTTATACACCTGTTAAAAATGTACAAACAATTATGTTTTAGAAATTCTAGTAAAATAATTCAATTCAACAGTACAGTACACGTGAAAAGTGCATTCAATTGTAATCTTTTAAAAGCGCGAAAAATCAAATTCTAGCACACGTAATTTCGAAACAACCATAAAAGTTTTTTCTCTCATTTTTTTACGACTATATAATTCTTTCGTACCTGCGCGATCAAAATTTCAACCAACCAATAAAAATGCGGAAGGATTAACAACAAATAAACACAACAAGTACGTACAGTACCTGCATATTTACACGTACATCATTTGACTTGACCTGTGTCATTTTTTACATAAGCACATAGGTTGGCTATCAAGGCCAAGAGGGTTTCCGACTGCAACAAAACACTGATCAGAAGAGTCTGGGTCCCCCCATTCTTCCCCGGCTACTTCTCGCGCTCGCCTTGGATTGGATCCCGCCAATACTACCAAAATCCGATAGGCTGCATACTTATAGCTTAAAAAAATATACTTTACTTACCGAGTTGCCCGTCAGGGCGACAATGTACTCCCTCGACATGTCCAAATCCATATCCTGGAGTATTGCGTTCCGCCCTCTGTCCACTTCTATAGTTTCGTAGATAAAACCGCTGGTTTCGCTCTCCACAGTGGCCTGCAATATTAAAATCGTCATTTATTTTGTTAGTTAGAGGCATTTTGTGATTGTAATCAGTATAACAGCTCTCGCTGTGATGATGTTCCCGAAAGACGGCGCCCAATAAAAACATACAAGATAAAGTTTTCTAAAGTCAAGTGAGAATGGTAAAGATAGGTAGCTCGAGGGGGAATAGGGTAGGAGAAGGAGAGCATACCCTTTCGTCTCGTCTTTGTTTTCCCTTAAGGGCGACTTTCACCATTCTTTAAAATTGTTCCATTAAACAATATCAAAACTTTTTCTATTTTGATTTTAAAGCTTTTTTATCAGCATTTTAAATTTTTTTTGCGATTTTAAAATACTCCCCTTACTTTACCCTCTGTTTTTAACTATCCCAAAATTATACCCCCTTTGAAATTTGCCCCCAGGGTAAGGTTCCGTGCCTAGTCTGATTTTAAGTGTAACTCCGCGGTAAATATCTCCCCAAAGCTAGGTCGGGCACCTATGATGGCTAAGTCCGGGATGTCTTTCAGAAGCTAGAAAGAGAATATTACAGGTCCAACTCCTGTATCGCCCAAGGAAGGTGTGGCTTTGGTAATTCATGCATTTTATGCATTTATTTTATTGTACAATCAGAAATTAAGCCACACCTTCGGATTTTTTTGAAAAACTATTGATATAAAAGTGTCGGTGGACACTGGAAACTCCACCATTCTTGAAACATATGCTACAATAAAAAAGCGCATAGCCAGTGCTTCAGCTACCGTACCTGCGCGTTTACTATATTACACTTTTACTTGTCAATGCGGTGTGAACGCGTAGTATTTTATCACTTGTTACTTGGGTGTGAACCAGCTCTTGCAGTGTCGGAAATATTTTGAATTTTAAAACTAAAATTTTTACAAATTAAAAAAATTAAATTGATATGTTTTTTAGCACTTAACCTTAATACTATTTACATTTTTTTCCAAATTTATTGCAGTAAAGATCGTGTAAATATTAATAATTTAACTGTAAGCAGCTATATTATAAGGCTAAGCCAAAATTTGAGATTTTTGGATGAAAGCTTCTTTTTCTAAAAAATGGGCTGTTTGTTTTATTAATAATAATGCGGTTTACAAAAACTAATTAATTTTTAGAATTAGATTGATTTTTTTAAAGTTTAGTAATAACCGTAATGTTTTTTATTCTGACATATGCATAATATAATGCATATATTTATTGCATAGAAAAATGCGTTATCTTGTACTTAATAAAATGTCATGTTTTAATGTGTCTTAAAATTTGTGTGTGTTTTTTTGTAATAAATTAAATTGTACACATATTATAAATGCATTATAAACTCTTAAGAATATTCTCATAACAATCATGTAATTAAAATTTAAAATGCAAGTTAAAAACTTTTTTAACGATTAAAAATATTGTACTGAAAACCTTACTTACAAGGGTATTTTTTTAATTATACTAAGATATTTATACAGACTTATAAATGCACTAAAACAATCACTTTTATTAAAAACAAAAAACATGAAACCCCGTTTTTGGTATGCAACCAACTGTTTAGTAAAAGTAACCAAGTTTTTGGTAACAGAAAAGTACCAATTATATCGTACACTAGAAGTCTATTTACCAAATTTTTGGTAACTATGCAGAATTCGTAATTTTTACCAAATATTTGGTAACGGTTACCAAATATTTTTTGAGTTGAGAATTTACCAAATAATTCGTAAATTTTTACCAAATATTTAGTAAAAATCTACCAAATGGAATGAGAGAGTACTGTACTCAAAATTTGAGTTATAATACTGGTACTGTACTGCAATTAAAAAGAAAACGGTACTTTTACTGGTACTGTACTGGAATTTTTTGGACAACCAGCATAGTACTGGTACTGGTACTGGAATAAAATCTGAGTACTGTAACAACTCTAGTAATGATATAGATGTTTTGCTGTAACCCCAATTTTATGTGTAACAAAAAATATTGTTTTATAAAAAACATTTTTATGTTTTGTTTTAGCAATAGTTTTTATTTTATTTCTTTAATTTTGAAGATATTCGGCTTTTCCATTTTTTTATATATAAAAAGGAAAAAAATAAGGCGATAGTAAGTACGTGTACGACTGTTGATGTCTCAAGTTTTTGTATATATTTTTCACGATTAAATTAGGCTTTAAGATATTTTAGTTCTCACTGTTTAGTTCATTGTATATTTCGCCGTTACTCTGGCAAAAAGCATCAGAAGCGTCTCAAATGCTCGTAACTGTGACTCCTTTTATATCTTAAACCACAAATAATCTGAACAAAATGAGTCAGAGTCACGTTGACCTACGTTACTGACTGTAACTCCTTCTGTCAGAGTAACGACGATTTATAGACTAAACATAAACAATACTTGTGCCAATCCATGCATGGAAGTCCATTCGCAATATCCCAAGAACAAATAACGAAAGCCCATTAGTTACTTTTGAAGTATCAAAACAGAAAAGGCTGAATTCTTTTGTGTTTTTTTTCTAAAGTCAACAAATATTTTAAGTAATCAGTGGCTGTATACCAGCGAATAAAAAATTTGCTTTTTACACCATTTTTGAAAAAAAAATTAACAAAATTATTATATAAATTACATATCAAACTATGATTTAAGTCGCTTTTAACACTTTGCTTACAATAAACAATATCAACATCAAACATCAAGAAAAACATCATTTTGGAATGGGATCATCTTTTTAAAATGGCACTATTCATTTAATACATTTAAAAATTAAATCAAATTTTAGTTTAAGCTTTTTGGTACACTAGCGTAATTTTTGTTTAATGTTATTATTATTTATTGAGTAAAAATCCTTTATTTTGAAAAATTTCTCGTTGTGACCTGATACATCGGTTAATATTAATTAAACAGCAATAAAACATGCAGCATGAATTAGTCTATTTTTAATTAATTCCCTTAATTCCTTAATTCTTATTTACTATAAAATTTCATATTTCTTTAAAAAAAATAGTGGCAATATATTTACTAATTTTATTTGCGATTCAGTTAAAAAGCGAAAAAAATAATGTTTAATTATTTTTATTTTACATGGATTTGTGTTCATGTTAAAAAATACTTAAGTTTTTGTCTTTCATCTACATTTTGTCGCTACTAGAGCAAGGCGTCGTTACCATGACACAATGAGTCAGAAACATCATAAAATACTCGTAACTGTGACTTATTTTATCCTTTAACACACAAATAGTATCAACAATATGAGTCACAGTCACGGTAATTTTATACTGATTGTGACTCTTTGTGTCAGAGTAACGACGAAGGAGTGTTAAATTTTTTTAATAAAATACCAATCAAAATTATTAAGGCCGAGATTCACAAAGCGGCGTATATCCCGGCTATGTCTATCCAGAATATATTACGGTAAGTTACGGTATGCCGGGGTAAACATTTTATTAAACGATAAAAATAGATATAAAAAGCATAATTTAACAATTATGTTTTTTTTTCAGAAAAAAGTGAAAAAATTTTAAATTTCTTCTAGATAATTGTAAAATTGTGTAAAAAATGGCAGAAAAAATTCTTCGCAAAGCAGTATTTTTAAAACAAAAAAAATTGTAAAAAACGGCTGTGGCCGCGAGAAAATTTGTAAACGGCGAAAGTTTTATTTTTTTGTTTGAAAAATACTTGTTTTACATATAACATTTTTCTATCACTTTTCACACAAGTTTACAATTATCTAATAAAGATTTAAAAGTTCATTACTTTTTTATACAAATCCCGGGTATACCATACCCTGCTTTGTGAATCTCGGCCCAAAGCCCAGAGTCGAGTTATTGTTGAAAGATATAAAACGATGTATTATAGTTCCAGTCGGCAGGTTCTTTCTATTTTATTCTTCTAATTTATTTTTTAATGGACTCACACACATAAAGGGTAACACAGAGATACCATTCTTATTGTTGTCTGTTTTTATTGTTAAAAATAATTTACTGTCTAGACAATAAAAAATTTATAAAATGCAATATTTTATCTATATTAGAATCTGTGAATATAATTATAATTTGAATATAATAGAATAAGTAATATTATAACAAAGCTTAATAATGGAATATTTTATAATAATATGGCATTATTATTAAATTTATTATTATTACTGTGTTTTATGTTTTTTGGGTCCGTGTTGTTGTAAAAACATTGTATTACGCCAAAAATTAATTCTCAACAATTAACAAGTTATTAACAAGAATACTGCTTGGTTATTTCCAATCTGTTTTATACACTATTTTTTAAAACAAAACAGTTTTACTGAACAGATATTAACAAAACTTCACAGAACGTATGCTAAGGTACCAAAAAACTTTAAAAAGTGAAATGTTTTTTGATAGGCATTTCGCTTTTTTTAAGTAAAACTTTGACTAGCTAATAAATAATACCAGAATAACAGCAAACAAAAAACAAACCAAAAACACACTAATTAAAAATTTTTTTGAAAATGACAGTACTGATTTAATATTTTTTTGAATTAAACCAAATTTAAAAACCAAGCTTTTTGGTATCCTAGCATGATTTTTATAAAGTTTTATTAAAAAAAAGAGTTACCATTAGAGTAAGGCGTCGTTACCATAAAACAATGAGTCAGAAACATCATAATATACTCGTAACTGTGACTTATTTTATCCTTTAACACACAAATAGTATTAACAGTATGAGTCACAGTCACGGTGATTTTATACTGATTGTGACTCTTTGTGTAAGACTAACGACAAAGGAGTTTAAATTTTTTTATAAAATACTTCTCAAAATTATTAAGGCCGAGATTCACAAAGCGGGGTATATCCCGGCTATGTCTATCCAGAGTATATTACGGTAAGTTACGGTATACCGGGGTAGACATTTTATTAAACGATAAAAATAGATATAAAAAGCATAATTTAGAACAATTATGTTTTTTATAAAAGAGTGATAAAATTTTAAAGCCCGTTTCATACTGCAGTGCTAGGTGCTAGATGCTAGGTGCTAAGTTCTAGGGTGCTAGCTGCTAGGTGCTAGGTTCTGCGTGCTACGTGCTAAGTGCTAGGAGATGTTCACACTGCAGTGGTAGCACTGTTAAAGGCAGGTTTTAAAAGAAGAAGACGATTTAAAAGAGAGGCAGAAGACGGTTTTAAAAGAATAAAAGGATGGTCGATTCTTTTAAAAATAAAAGATTTATTAGATTAGAAATTCTTTGTCCAAACCCGTATTCTGACAAAATATTTCCCTTCTATTTTATAACTCTCATATAGTGATTAACTTTTAATAAAAAAATAAGACTTGAACGTTTTTCATTAAGTTAAAACGAAAAAATTCGTGATAGCGCTGAACATGGAAGTTTTTTTAAATAAGCTTGTTTATTTTAGAAAGAATAATAACCTTTTAATTGTAAAAAACCATCTACCGGCAATAATTAGTAAGGGTTTAATTAAAGGTTTTAAAAATATTTGTTTATTTAGTTTGTTAAAAACAAACAGTTTTTTAACAGCATTTAAGATAGTTTTTCAAACACACTATTAAAAATGTAAAATGAGAAAGTTTTGACTTTCGCGACATGAACAAAAACATATTATCAACTGTCAACCATGTAATTTTTTTAAAACTCGCTGTATGCATTCAATAGTTTTTTTTGGTATTAAACTAAAAAACTTAAGATTTGACGCTTTAACGTTGTTTTTACTAGGTTTTATCAGCTATATTTGTCCATTAGATTAGTAAATTAGTCCAGAAGAGTTCGCCCAGATTTTTTGTGGATCTTGATGATATAAATTTAAACGAAATTTATTTGGTAAGTTAGTATTCTATTCTTAATTAAGGCGCAGTCATCCAAAAATGTAATTGAATGAATGAATGAATGAATGAATGAATAAAGTTTATTTGTCAAAAGCTAATAATCAAAAACATATAAAAATTGTTTAAAATAAATGGAACATTAAAAATTGAACAATTGACTAAAAGGCGAGTAAAGGTTAATAACACTCAATTACTCCCTAACAAAAGACACAATAGGTAACAAAACACATATAGAAAAACATACTAAATGAATATAAATCCAATTTTAATATTATAATAAAAATACAGTTAAAAATTTATCTAAGTAAAATAAGTTTAATTGTTTTTTGAAGTTAGCTAGCGATTTGCATGATACTAGATGATTATCAAGGGCATTCCAAACATTTATAACACGTTGTGAAAAAAAATATTTCCGAGTATTAACACGATTTTGATCAGAAAATTGTATTTTAAAATTATGACCGCGAAAATTATATTTTTTTCGATCATATTTAAAAAAGGCTTTAAAATCTAAATCAACAATATTATTTATTATTTTAAAAACCATGCATAGATCAAATTTTAATCGTCTTAATTCTAAAGATTCCAAATACAAAAATTTTAGTCGTGTTGAATAATCTGTATAAGATGTGTTACATTTGCAACAAACTCTTTGTGCAAAATATTTTTGAACTTTCTCCAAATTGATTGAGAGCCAAGACTTCTTATTTTTTTTATTAATTTTGATGTGGTTTATTTTAAAACATACCACTTCCTGGTTTGCATCTTCTATGTATTTCAAAACCCGCCTTTTTTCAGTTTTAGTATCTTTTAAAATATACCATTCCTTGTTTTGTTCGGGTTTTAAAGTTTGAAGCAATTGCTCCCTAAAATTGTACGTTATATTAGATGTTTTTGGAATCAAAGCTCCCAAAATCTCAAAAAATCTACAAAAAGAAGGAAATAATGATGTTTTTGTTTCAAATTTATGTAAAACAAATTAGAAAATTACAAAAAGTTTAAAACAGATTATTAAAATTAAAGATGCAGTATTCTGAATCATGATGTATTTTATTTTGCCTTTTAATTAAAATTAAAAGATGAGAAAAATTATTTAAGTAACACTACGAAAAAAATATATTACACCAAAAATTAATTTTTAACGGTTAACGAGTGAATAACAAGAATACTACTTGGTTATATACTGCATATAAGTCCTATGTTAGACCAATTCTGGAGTATGTTAGTGCAGTTTGGAACCCTTATTTACAAAAGGATATAAACATTTTGGAAAAAGTGCAACAAAATTTCACTAGATGTTTGTTTTATAAATTCAAGTTGTTACCTGTTGGTTATGAACATAGACTGAATTACCTAGGTTTATAAAGATTAAAGGATCGAAGAGACAAAATTGATTTATATGAGTACTTTAAAATTATACATTGCTTAAACAATTTGCAAGCCAATGATTTTTTTAAGCCTGCAGCCCACCCGTGGTCATCCATTTAAATTGGCAATGGAAGAGTGCCGAATTAATGCAAGGAAATTTTCTTTTGCAAATAGGGTTGTTACACCTTGGAACAATCTACTCCCGTCTCAAGTAACTGTCGATTCTTTGGATGCATTCAAGAAGAGTTTTGGAACTGACTTAAATAAGCGCTCTTTTTGAGCCTTTAAAGTCATATCAGATAGCTATGTTCATTGATAATTAGTTACAATTGTGATTCATATTGGCGGCAATTAAGTCGCAGATTTGATGTTGTTGATGAAAAAAAAGAAAAAAAAAATAGAAAAAGAGAAAAAAATAAACACAATGAAATGATGAAAACAGAAGAATTAAACTATGCATAAACTATGCTTAGTATGATATTAATTCTGTTATCTGATCATTAATATATATAATATATTTCTTTTGTTATTTTTTATTAGTGTTGTAAAAAGGGAGCATTATTATTAAAAATTATTAGTGTTGTTAAAATTTTAGGGAGCAATTGCTTCAAACTTTAAAACCCGAACAAAACAAGGAATGGTATATTTTAAAAGATACTAAAACTGAAAAAAGGCGGGTTTTGAAATACATAGAAGATGCAAACCAGGAAGTGGTATGTTTTAAAATAAACCACATCAAAATTAATAAAAAAATAAGAAGTCTTGGCTCTCAATCAATTTGGAGAAAGTTCAAAAATATTTTGCACAAAGAGTTTGTTGCAAATGTAACACATCTTATACAGATTATTCAACACGACTAAAATTTTTGTATTTGGAATCTTTAGAATTAAGACGATTAAAATTTGATCTATGCATGGTTTTTAAAATAATAAATAATATTGTTGATTTAGATTTTAAAGACTTTTTAACTTATGATTCAAAAAAATATAATTTTCGCGGTCATAATTTTTAATTACAATTTTCTGATCAATATCGTTTTAATACTAGGAAATATTTTTTTCTCAACGTGTTATAAATGTTTGGAATGCCCTTGATAATCACTTAGTATATAATGCAAATCGCTAGCTAACTTCAAAAAACAATTAAACTTATTTAACTTAGATAAATTTTTAACTGTATTTTTATCATAATATTAAAATTGGATTTATATTCATTTAGTATGTTTTTCTATATGTGTTTTGTTACCTATTGTGTCTTTTGTTAGGGAGTAATTGAGTGTTATTAACCTTTACTCGCCTTTTAGTCAATTGTTCAATTTTTAATGTTCCATTTATTTTAAACAATTTTTATATGTTTTTGATTATTAGCTTTTGACAAATAAACTTTATTCATTCATTCATTCATTCATTCAATCACATTTTTGGATGACTGCGCCTTAATTAAGAATAGAATACTAACTTACCAAATAAATTTCGTTTAAATTTATATCATCAAGATCCACAAAAAAGCTGGGCGAACTCTTCTGGACTAATTTACTAATCTAATGGACAAATATAGCTGATAAAACCTAGTAAAAACAACGTTAAAGCGTCAAATCTTAAGTTTTTTAGTTTAATACCAAAAAAAACTATTGAATGCATACAGCGAGTTTTAAAAAAATTACATGGTTGACAGTTGATATTATGTTTTTGTTCATGTCGCGAAAGTCAAAACTTTCTCATTTTACATTTTTAATAGTGTGTTTGAAAAACTTTCTTAAATGCTGTTAAAAAACTGTTTGTTTTTAACAAACTAAATAAACAAATATTTTTAAAACCTTTAATTAAACCCTTACTAATTATTGCCGGTAGATGGTTTTTTACAATTAAAAGGTTATTATTCTTTCTAAAATAAACAAGCTTATTTAAAAAAACTTCCATGTTCAGCGCTATCACGAATTTTTTCGTTTTAACTTAATGAAAAACGCTCAAGTCTTATTTTTTTATTAAAAGTTAATCACTATATGAGAGTTATAAAATATTAAAAATAAAAGATTTATTAGATTAGAAATTCTTTGTCCAAATCCGTCTTCTGACAAAATATTTCACTTTAAACCTTTCCCCTTCTGCAATGTCGGACAATATTTGCACGGATATTTTAAATTTTTTGTTTGTAAAATTTATAGCGCTAAGAAATAAAAGTTTAGCATTAAAAACATTGTCGACCAAATTAAAGTTTTGATAATACTTAATTTCAGATTTACGCCAAAATTTAGATTTTACAAGAACCATATTATTACCTAAAGTTCTAAACACTTGTTCTCTGATAGAAATGATTGATGTGTCCCGCGCTATTGCAAAGTACAATATATACTGACGGACCATTTTTGGAGGGACACCACTAAACATTGATTTAAGATTTAAAAATCTAGGGTAACTGACTTAATTTCGGCCACCTTTTTTATTTTTTTGAATAAGTATTTTTTGGCTTTTTCACTCATTCCAAAACTTTGCCTAAAAATCAAACAATAACTATATTTGTTATTCCAGTGCAAAATTTGAATATTTCTGTTACACTTAAAAATCAGTGAAGGTTTAAACTTTTTTTTAAAGTGGCCGAAGTTAAGGCGCGAGCCATTTATTTCGGCCACCTACAAAAAACTGGTCATAACTATTGCTTAACCGAACAATAAAAATTTCTAAAGGTTGCAAATTTACCCTTAGGTATTGTTCTCGGTAGATATAACTTTATTTTTCCCGTTTGCGAACTTTAATAGTTATTAGCAGGACTTTAAATAATTATGTCAAAACCTTAAAAAAACAAGTTTTAATAATTTGTATTTTTTGTAAAATTTTTGTTTTTGGCTTAAAAAACGTCAAAACGAAGTCAAACGAGCAAAAAAATTCTTTATAAATACGGTAGTACAATGATATTTAAAAACAGCAAAAAACGGCAGGTTCTTTCACCTAAATTTTCAGGTGGCCGAAATTAACGGAATCTTAAAATGCGCAGTTAGTTAAACGCATTGCAAAATGATTTTGAAGAAAATATCAAAACATCAAAATTAACAACTTTGAGCCTTAAATAGAAGATATTTTAAGGTTATATATTGCTTCTTTCTAAATTTGATGCAATTTAAACACAATGCAAAAATTAAGAAAATCACAAAAAAAATCACTTTTTGTATGAAAATGTTGATAATGTAGAATAACAAAAATAAATTTTGTTTGCACAAACACTTTATTTAACATTAATCCAGTTACTTTTGCGTTAGTTCTTTTGTGTTTTAAAAATAAGCCAATTTTCTAACACCCTAAATTGGTGGCCGAAATTAAGGCGTGGCCGAAATTAAGTCAGTTACCCTACTTTCTTTTTTAATAAAAAAAGCGCACAGACCAATAGAAGCGGATTTTCACAAGCTGAGAAATGTTAAAAATCACTATTTTAAGCACTGAAGTAAAAAGTTCCAAGGGACCGAGCATAAAGTTTTCTGGAAATCAAAAAATTCTTTTCGTTAAATCTATAAACTGCTATACTGTCGAAGTCCTCTTGTAGTGAAGTGTTGTTACAATATTACTGGTACTGGTACTCGAACGTTCCAGTACCACTCATTTTAATTCCAGTACAATACTGGTACTGTACTGCATTAAAGAAAAATCAAAAAAACAAAAATACTGGTCCTGTACTGTATTAAAATTTTGATTTAAAAAAATACTGGTACTGGTACTGAAAAAAAATCAGGAAGTTAGAAAATACTGGTACTCAAATTGATTTTGATTCAGTTCCAATACTAAAGGCAAATTAAACGTAGCTGCAACAGTGTGTTCACGTGTTCATTAAACAACTATTGTTTTTTTTTATTTCACAAAATAAAAAATTCACAAAACAAAAAAAAACTACCATCTGAAGTTGATTTCTGCTTCAAATCTTTCATTTTCTGAATTCTGATTGGCTGATACGAGTGACTTCAGATTCTCGTGATTTGAGTGGTTACTTAATGGGGGGCATTTTTCAGTCCAACGAACAACTGTTGCAGCCACGTTGGGTTTACCTTTAGTACCAGTATTGATAAGCAGGTTAAACGCATAAAATATTAACTGGTGTAATCTCAGCGCAGGCTTAATAGGGGCAGTAAAAGCTTGTTGGCGCGCTATATTGTAAAGCACTGTATAATTTATATATTATACACTGTATACTATATACTATATAATTTCCACAATTATTTTGCATATAAAAATATTAAAATTTAATATAAATTAGCCCAAAATTTTGGATCAAGAAATTCAATGTTCACCTGTTTTTGATTATAATTAAAAGAAACAAAACAAAATTTATATTCAAAGCTTATTAATATTTTTAATGCGTCTTACTAAAAACCAAAGACTGTACGAAATTCACATGAATACATTTTGGAAACAAATAGATCAACACAAAATTAATAAAATCGCCAACTCTAAAACTAAAATTTAACTTTTTATTTTTATTAAAAAAATAAGGCGATAGTAATTAAGTGTACGACTGTTGATGTCTCAAGTTTTTGTATGTATTTTTTACGTGTAAATTAGGCTTTAAGATATTTTAGTTCACACTGTTTAGTTCATTGTATATTTCGTCGTCACTCTGACAAAAAGCGTCAGAAGCGTCCTAAATGCTCGTAACTGTGACTCCTTTTATATCTTAAACCACAAATAGTCTACACAAAATGAGTCAGAGTCACTTTGATATACTGATTCTGACTCTTTCTGTCAGAGTAACGACGATTTATAGACTAAACATAAACAATACTTGTGCCAATCCATGCATGGAAGTCCATTCGCAATACCCCAAGAACAAATAACTAGGGATCGACCGGGGCCCCGGCCCCGGCCCCGGCTTGCCCCGGCACTTTTTTTCCACCCCGGCCTCGGCCCCGGCAAACGCAATTCTTTCTACCCCGGCCCCGGCCCCGGCCCCGGCCCCGGCAATTCAGCTGTCAAATGAACCGGGGCAAACCGGGGTAAGGACACCTAAGAATGCAAATTTTAAAACGCTTCTAAACATTTTTGACAGTGAAATATTATACAGGATTTTATCTACAGAGCTAATTTAATTGTTTTAATATTAGGATATTTATTGTTTATTATGCTATATTAAGATTTTCTAAAGCCTCTTTATTTTATTAAGATTCCTTA
This sequence comes from Microlaimidae sp. YZB2_3, assembly GCA_030248175.1. Classification (NCBI taxonomy): domain Eukaryota; kingdom Metazoa; phylum Nematoda; class Chromadorea; order Desmodorida; family Microlaimidae; species Microlaimidae sp. YZB2_3. Next base: position 50,268 of record JASAMX010015726.1, read on the forward strand.
TTTTAATCACGAATCCTTATTCTAAAAATTTAAAGATATCTTGAGTATTAAAAGCCGTTTGTAGATTTTATTTAGAAGATGAGAGTTTGACAGTAGATATCTATGGTTGAATTATATCTGGCTGACCTCTAGTAAGTTTGTATAAGAGACGTAAACGGATCAATTAAAATTGTGCGGTTATAAAATTTTAAATAAACGAATTGGAACGCATAATTTTTTTTAATTCCTGCTTTTCAAAAAAAAAACATAAATTAGTCAAATTTCACGCTTTAAAAAATTGTATTTTTGTTCCAAATTGTGTAATTTGATAAATTATTGTTAAAATATGGTATTTAATCTTAAATATAAAACCGTTTTTACGGAAAGTTTTAAATGATTTTAATGTTAAATAGTCGATTCAATACTGCAAATCATCGAGGTCAGCTAGGTTTTATTTGCCTCCATAATCACAAGATGTATTTTGCATATATTGAAGTTATTTTAATATCATTGCTAATATCAAAAATATATAAAACAAGAGAATTTTCGGCTAGACAGGGAATTTTTTACCTAAATTTTACAAGAAATGTTGCACTTGTGACTTTTCACGTGCAAGCTATTTTCTGTGCACTCAATAAAACTTTTCTTGCACAGCGATATTTCATACACCAAAAAACTCGTTTTTTCTAAGACTATTTTACTAAATGGCTTTGTGCAAAAAATTAGCAGAAAATGATGATTAAATTCGATTATATAAATTCGATCATGTGTGAGTTGATTAGAACGGTTTATTGTACAACTGGACAAATATTATACTAATTAATATACTTTGAAGTCAAACAAAATAGGAAAAAATATAATAAAATTGGTAAAATAGAGCTACATTGTACTGCTTGTGTTAATTATTAGGGTAGTGCGTTTAATTTCGGTACTTTTTTGTTTTTCCGATGTAACTTTTCACTTTATGGCCCGAATTTCATGTTTGATAGCTCATTTTAAAGCTTTCACGATACTGCGTTGCGTCACAAAAGTTTCACTGTACGAAAGTAGTTTTTTTACTGAATTAAATCAATTTTTAAAAAAAAATGGAAAATTGCCGAAATTAAATGTGTGCATTTAATTTCGGCATTTTACAAACAATTTATTGTTTCTTTGTCAAAAAATTATCATTTTCAAAAATTTAAAAGCCTATCATTATCTCCAGACAGTTTTCTTTAATTTAAGCTTCTACTTGTTGTTCAACGTGTAACTGGCAAAAAGTTACAGCTAAAATGCCAAATGGTATCAAAATGAGCAAAATTTGGGGAAAAAGTGCATTTAATTTCGGCACTTTTTAAAAGGACCCTCTTAATCGAGTTTAAGTGCAGCGCTATGACCCCTACACATTTCAACGTTGTTTTTTAACTATTTACAATTACAATATTTAACACCCCGCCACTTAATTCAACCCGTTTTTACCTACAGCAATATGTGTGCCGAAATGCTAAACGCCGTTCCATACCCGCATCCGAGGCAACCTTCTCTCCCTTCTCCGAGGTATTTTCTGATTGGTCAGCTGAGAAAAAAAAGTTAAGTTTAAATTTGCGTTCGCTGGTTTTTGATTTTACCATTTGATTTAGTATCGTATCGGACTGTTCACTGTTGTTATTAAAACTATAATCTTATATTTTCATATGTTTATTGTGTTGATTTGTTATCAGCGAATCAAACCTAGCCGACCTGGATGATTTGTAGAATTAAATCGACTATTTAACAACAAAATCAGTTAAATTTCTCAGTAAAAATGGTTCAATAATAAAGATTAAATGTGATGTTTTAACAATTAATTTTCAGATTACTCAATTTTGAAGAAAAATTCCATTTTTTAAAGGGTAAAAGTTGAATAGTTTTTGTGCATTTTCTGTAAAGGTAAAAATTAAAAAGATTTATGCGCTCTAATTTGTTTTTTTTTCTTCCAATGCGTCATAACCGCACAATTTTAATTGGTCCGCTCATATCTCCGTCTCCTATACAAATTTACGAGGTCAGACAGATTATATCTTAACAATTCTATTAAAAATGGTTTTTATTTAGTATTCTAGGCGTTATTTTACGCATACTATAATGTTTTCCACTTAAAAATGATTTTATGATAAAAATATTGATTATAAAATTTAACTTAAATATAGTGTTTTTCGCTTTATCCTTACTTACGCACATTTTAGAGTCTAAAAAATGTCATAAAACTAATCAAAAAATGCTCCAGAGCTCCGGCAATTTTAAAGTGGAAGAAGCTCCAGAGCTCCGCCCTGAAAATGCGCAATTTTAAAGCTTGTTTGAACTTGAAATTATTTTATTTACATTTTCACGTCTGAAAAAAAATTTTCAAAAATTTTCCGACAAATAATTTATGACATTACTTTTTATATATGTATAAAAATAGTACCAAAAATAAGGCAGTGTTCCAAAGCACCGGCGATTTCTCCGGAGCTCCGTGAAAAGCGGAGGTCTTCTCTGGAGCTCCTCTTTGAAGCCCCAGACCAAAATTTCCTATTTTCTGCTCCAAGTTCATATGGAAGGTTGTATTTGCCGTATAAAGTTTTATAGAGATTTCAATAATTTTATATTAAGTTATTACAGTATCTAGTAGTTTCATTGTTTGATTGTTTTTAAAGTTCTTCTTAATTTGCTTGTCAATACAAAACACAACAAAAAAGTGCGTGCAAAAACAGATTAAGACTTATTAAAATACCCGTAAAAATTTATATCAATGCATTTCACTGTTAACACGAGCTTTAAAATAAACTATCGTAATGTGTTTTTAAATGAATCGTTACAAGTTTTAATTTAATATCGAAGATACATTATTTAACAATATTTTTAGGATATATATTTAAAAACACAAGGAAATCTAGAGCTTCGTCCTGTTTATTTGACTAACTTAACGTTTTAAACGCGTCTGCCACATTTGTTTTGTGCACACATTTAAAGAATTTTTAAGCTTATAAATTACGAAAATCCTCACTTAAATTTGTACAAACGTTTTTAAAGATTTAAGTGACATAATGTATAACTTGCGCTGTTTTCACGTTCGAATCATTTTATTTCAAAGCCTATGAACACAAAATTAATCTCAGTTTCTTTTCCTTCGCTGACCAATCAGGAAAAACCACTCTCCGGGAGAATGAAATTGCCTCGGATGCGGATATGGAACGGCGTTTAGCTGCCGAAATTCCACTATTCTATTTTATAACGATTGCTCACCACGATTCTAGGACACGAGGGTACTGGACACGAGGGTACTGGACACGAGGGTACTGGACACGAGGGTACTGGACACGAGGGTACTGGACACGAGGGTACTGAGCTAAGAAAAAATACGTTTGCCACAAATATGTAAATTTTTAAGTCTAAATGAGCTGAGCTGAGCTGAATTAAATTTTAATCGTTTGAACGTGTAGACAATTAAACGTTACATAAAACCGCTTGGTTTTTAATTATATATAACTTTTTTTCTTTTAAATATAATACAAGTTAATAATAAAAAAAACTACGTAAATAGTTTAAAAAACATACTAAAACACGAAATTTTTAAAGGTTATTTTACACACAGTTTATACCATCGCTTTTTAATAAAAACAATGATAATGTTTAAAGCTATCTCCGAATCTCTGGAGCTTCGAAACCCTGCCTTTAAAGAAACCAAAGAATTAATATTAAACAATCATGAGTGGAATGAGAACGCCAAAAAGTTATTTAATTACCGTTTTTTCTAAAACATATACTCGTACGAAAATACAAAGCGAATTGCAGTTTTTTTTTGCTGTCATTTTTATATTTAGACTATTTTAATCGACTCTTTATTAAAATAATTGAGTTTTTTTGATAAAATCTTTGGAAAAAATAACTTCTGCAAAAATAGATTGTAGTAGTAGATATGTAAAAAATAACTTTTTGCCTTTTTTAATTCACTCTAGCTTAAGGAATTCACTTGAACACATGTTGATCATTTAAGACAAGGCAAACAAAATGTGTTTTTAATAAAAGCATACAATAGTAAGATTTTTCATGTATAATATTTTATGCGTTTCAATCTAAGTATAGAGTCCATTTCAATCTAAGTATAGAGTCGTGAGTAAAATATTTAAACAACGGATCTTTGGGAGTCTTCGAAACCCATTGCACGGTAAACTTTATTTCCCTAAGCCTAAGCAAAACCCAAAAATTAAGCTAAACTTTATCATAATATTTTAAAAATATTGTACTTTTAAAAAATTCCGAATAATTTACTCTTAAAAAAGGCAAGCAATTGTTTTTCGGAAAATATTTTACTAAAATGTTTTTGAAAAGTTATTATTAGCAAAATTATTAATTCATTTATTCTGCACTCCACGAAAAATAACCACAAAAATTTTTTAACAGTACAATCAAAGCATAACAACAACCTTAATGTTTATTATCTTTAGAGTCGTCTCATAAATTCTCAGCATTTTTAAAGCTAGTTATTACATAAAAACATGCAAGAAAACGTAGACAAATTACACGAAAATGTTTTAATGTTATAAAATTATTATTTTTGTTTTATGTCTTCTCAAAAGTTTTATTTTTAAAATCCTACCTTTTAGAAGTCAGTCAAACAAACTATGATATTTAAGCAAAACAAACTATTGTTATGCAATAAGTTTATCCTGATTTATGCGGGAAGGTTATCTTTTTTGCTCGTCAGTACCCTCGTGTCCAGTACCCTCGTGTCCCCCTTGCATAATGAATCGATTTTGCTGCGAGGTTGTGGTGAACGCAATTTTTTTAAGCCCAGTACCTTCGTGTCCAGTACCCTCGTGTCCGGTACCCTCGTGTCCAGTACCCTCGTGTCCAGTACCCTCGTGTCCAGTACCCTCGTGTCCCGTTCCCCTCACCACAGACGCAGCGTAGAACCACGGGGACTAAAAATTCGAAAAAAAGACTGAATTTTACCAGGATAGTATAATTTTTAAACCAATTTATTGCGTAATCATGAAATACCCATGTTCTAAAAACGAGTATCAATTTTATTTTTTAGAAATCAAACAATTTCACATGAAAATATCATAACATAACAAATAAAAAGCTCACGACAGTCATCTACATATAATTAGGTCTTATTTGAGCTATCAAACGTCGTATTCCGTCCAGGATTACCAAAGATATAGTCCAAAATCAAAAATGCCCAATTTGGAAAAGTGCCGAAATTAAATGCACTACCCTATTTGCTTGGATTATATATTCTCGTGTTTATTTTTAGGTGAATATTGGAAATTGTTTTTAAATTTTGTTACGTTAAAAAAATTCAAGCTGATGTCTAGGCTTTATTTTAGAATTTTTAAGTTTATTGTAAATCTACACAATAGTATTCATAAAATTTAAAAAAAAACTGCGGAGTCAGTCCAGTTATTTTGAACCCAATATTTTGTATCCAGCCAAAAGACACCAAACGTGAATTTTTAAAACAAAAAGTTAATAATAAACTGTTTATATTTAATTTGAAAAAAAGTTTTCGCATAATGTTAAATAAGAATAATACTAATTTTCAAATAAAATATTTTGCTTGAAACTAGCACTCTTGTGCGAGTTTAATACTGAAAACCCGCCATTTTCTGCTATTTTTGGGTGCACCAATTTTTAACAGTGTTAGCGTTTTGCAGTGCATGTTGCAAATTTGCTTCCACTTTTGCAAGTAAATGCGCTACACGAAAAAACAATTATTGACTGCAAAAAAATCTCTTCGCAAGTCGCAAACGTTTAAAATGTTGATTTTTTTCTTCTATAATTTTATTCAAAAAGCTAGTGTATAATCAAAAAAATTTTTGGGTTATATTATGTTTTTGATAAATCTCGAAAAATTATAAAAAGTAGTGCGAAATCACGAAAATAATTACATTGAAAAAGTTTACGTGACGTTAATTTTATAATTTTTGGCTAAAATTAAATAATTTGATTAAAATCATTAAAACAATCAACTTGAAACAGCTAGAAAGCGAGTAGTCTCATGTACTCGCAATATAATATTTTACTTTTTACAACTTAAAAAGAGTGTTTTTTAATTTACAAAAATTGACAATAAAATTTTAAAAATGCTCTTATTTTTTAAAATAAAAAGGTGCGTTTTAACCCTTTTTATATGTTTAAACTAAAAAATGTTGAATAGTGGTGTGTAAATGAAATTCGAGTAAAAGTTCTTTTTTAAAATAACATTCAAGCAAGACTAGTATTCTTAACTTTTACGGTTAAATTTCGCCAATTAGGTACCAACATATTTAATTAAAAATATTTTAATATGAAGAGATTTTGTTATTGTGAAATATTTTTGTTACTTGTACCGCCCCCCGCCCCCCCCCCCCCCCCCCCCCCCCCCCCCCCCCCCCCCCCCCCCCCCCCCCCCCCCCTACCCAGTTTTGATTTTAGTGTCTTTACCACGTTTTGCTTTACTGATCAAAACATGCTCCTTGTAGTATTTTAACTCTTCTTCTACATATTTGTAAAGCATTCTTTAAAAGTAACATAAATGGTTTGCTCTATTTGTAAAGCATTTTTTAAAAGTAACATAAATGGTTTGCGATTAAGTATAATATTGCTTTAAACAAGAATGTACTGCTAATTATGTAAATAAAATAATAATTTAGGTTTAGAAATATGAAAATAAAAATTTTGTTCTGCTTAGAAAAAAAAAACTTTTGTGTAATAAAAATAAGTTTTTTTAGTCACAAAGTACTTAAATTCTAAAATGTGACTATTCATTACATAAACCAAGTAATTAACAGTAAAAATGTTGATTTTTATTTGAAAAAAATGACCAAAATTACAAATTCTGCTTAATTTTTCGCCTGCCCCGGCCCCGGCCACGGCAAATCCAAATTTCTCTACCCCGGCCCCGGCCCCGGCATCAGCAAAAATTCTGCCCCGGTCGATCACTACAAATAACGAAAGCCCATTAGTTACTTTTGAAGTATCAAAGTACAAAAGGCTTAATTCTTTTGTGTTTTTTTCTAAAGTCAACAAATAATTTAAACAATCAGATATTATCTAAAACTGGTTGTATACCAGCGAATAAAAAATATGATTTTTTAAATCATTTTTGAAAAAATTTTAACAAAATTAATATAAAAATTACATATCAACGCTTTTAACACTGTTGCTTACAATAAACATTATTAACATCAAACATCAAGAAAAACATAATTTTGGAATGAAATCATGTTTTTAAATGGCACCAATCATTTAATAAATTTTAGAATTTAACAAAATTTTAGTTAAAGCTTTTTAATACGATACCCTAGCGTAATTTTTGTTTAGTTTATTATTATCTATTAAATAAAAATTCTTTATTTTAAAAAATGGTGTAAAAAACGACATTCAGAATACAGGCTGTATTCTTGTTAATTGCTCTTTAACGTTCGGATTTAATTTTTGGTGTAATACATTATTTTCTCGATTAGACCTGATACATTGATTAATATCAATTAAACAGCAATAAAAAATACACCATGAATTAACCTACTGCGCACCCTTAATTCTTATTTACTATCTAATTTTATATTTGTTTAAAATAAAAAAATACTGGCAATATATATACTAATTTATTTGCGATTCAGTTTAAAAGCGAAAAAAGTAATGTTTAATTATTTTTATTATACATGGTTTTGTATTCATTTTAAAAAAACGCTTTTTTGTCTTTCGTCTACATTTTGTCGCTACTAGAGCAAGGCGTCGTTACCATGACGCAATGAATCGGAAACGTCATAAAATACTCGCAACTGTGACTTATTTTATCCTTTCACACACAAATAGTATCAACAATGTGAGTCACAGTCACGGTGAATTTATACTGATTGTGACTCTTTGTGTCAGAGTAACGACGAAAGAGTGTTAAATTTTTTAATAAAATACCAATTAAAATTATTAAGGCCGAGATTCACAAAGCGGGGTATATCCCGGCTATGTCTATCCAGAGTATATTACGGTAAGTTACGGTATACCGGGGTAGACATTTTATTAAACGATAAAAATAGATATAAAAAGCATAATTTAGAACAATTATGTTTTTTTTTAAAAGTGATAAAATTTTTAATTTCTATTAAATAACTGTAAAATTTTGTAAAAATTGGTAGAAAAAATTCTTCGTGAAACAGTATTTGAAGACCTTATTTCTAAATTGTACTCCAGAACAGATGATGTGTTTTTGCCCGTACTCTATTCTAAAGAGGAACTCAACCTCTTTTTGCAAACAGCGAGAAAAAAATCTCAAGCGTTTTAAACGTCTGTTTGTGGGCTCGCATATGAGACACCCGAGATTTAGTACTCTTTAGCGCCTGCCAACGCATTTCCGAATACCTAACTCCAAATTCATCTTATCGTTCCCTAGCAACAACCGATTATATTTTTCAGAACTATCTTGGTAGCTTACAAAACTTTATTGTTAAACAACTACGAGTTATTTTATAGTATTATTCTAAACAATAATAAAAAACGCATAATAAAACAAATTATCTGTGGCTCATACAGTTATTTTGAGATAAAACAAAGAAAACAACTGTTATTTGCAAATTTTAGAGTATCTTATATACCTTTAAATATAAGTTTTTCACATTTTATAGCTCAAAAAGTAATCAGTTTTTTTAAATAGTGTTATCATTGCGATTGTTACTGATGTATAAAAAAATATTCAAGACGTGTAATTAAACATTTGACATAGTTTTAGGTTATTTTTAAGGTGAATTAATTTTTTTATATCTAAAAAAATCTCAAGCTATTAGGATTGTAGCTCAAATTTCGGCGGTTTGCAAAAAATTATAGCATATTTTGTCTATAGGCAAATAAAATCTAGCTGAACTCGATAATTGCAGTTTGAATCGACTATTTAACAACAAAACCATTCAAATATTTTAACAAAAGCGGTTTATTATTAAGGATCAAAACCCATTTTTTGTGTATATTTTGTGAAAAAGTGGAATTCAAAAAATCGTGTGTTTTTTATTTTTTTTAAACGTCATAACCGCATAATTTTAATTGGTCCTTTTGTGTCTTTATACTAATCATAATAATACAAGGTCAGCCAGATATAATATTCAACCATAATTAGTGATCGACCGGGGCAGAATTTTTGCTGATGCCGGGGCCGGGGCCGGGGCCGGGGTACAGAAATTCGAATTTGCCGGGGCCGGGGCCGGGGCCGGGGCCGGGGTAGAAAATTTTGCCCCGGACGGGGCCGGAGCCGGGGCAGGCGAAAAATTTAAGCAGAATTTGTAATTTTGGTTATTTTTTTCAAATAAAAATTAACATTTTTACTGTTAATTATTTGTTTATGTAATGAATAGTCACATTTTAGAATTTAAGTACTTTGTGAGTAAAAAAACTTATTTTTTATTACACAAAAGTTTTTTTTTCTAAGCAGATGAAAATTTTTATTTTTATTTTTCAATTTTTTTAAACCTAAATTATTATTTTATTTACATAATATATGTAAATTTTCACATAATTATTAGCAGTATATTTTTGTTTATAGCAATATTATACTTAATCGCAAACCATTTATGTTTTTTTTAAAAAAATGCTTTACAAATAGAGCAAACCATTTATGTTACTTAAAAAATGCTTTACAAATAGAGGAGGAGTTAAAATACTTACAAGGAGTATGTTTTGATCAGTAAAGCAAAACATGGTAAAAAAACTAAAATCAAAACTTGGTACAAGTAAAAAAAATATTTCACAATAACCAAATCTCTTCATATTAAAATATTTTTAATTAAATATGTTGGTACCTAATTGGCCGTAAAAGTTAAGAATACTAGTCTTGCTTGAATGTTATTTTAAAGAAAAACTTTTACTCGAATTTCATTTACACACCATTATTTAACATTTTTTAGTTTAAACATATAAAAAGGGTTAAAACGCAACTTTTTATTTTAAAAAATAAGAGCATTTTTAAAATTTTATTGTCAATTTTTGTAAATTAAAAAAAAACACTCTTTTTAAGTTGTAAAAAGTAAAATATTATATTGCGAGTACATGAGACTACTCGCTTTCTAGCTGTTTCAAGTTGATTGTTTTAAAAATTTTAATCAAATTATTTAATTTTACCCGAAAATTATAAAATTAACGTCACGTAAACTTCTTTAATTTAATTATTTTGTGATTTTGCACAATTTTTTTTAATTATTCGAGATTTATCAAAAACATAATATAACTCAAAAATTTTTTGATTATACACTAGGTTTTTGAATAAAATTATGCAAGAAAAAAAATGCAACATTTTAAACGTACGCGACTTTCTGTGCATATACCACTGATTTCTTGCGAAGAGATTTTTTTGCAGTCAATAATTGTTTTTTCATGTAGCGCATTTACTTGCAAAAGTGGAAGAAAAGTTGCAATATGCACTGCAAAACGCTAACACTGTTAAAAATTGGTGCACCCAAAAATAGCAGAAAACGGCGGCGGTTTTCAGTATTAAACTCGTACAAGAGTGCTAGTTTCAAGCAAAATATTTTATTTAAAAATTATATTATTCTTATTTAGCATTATGCGAAAACTTTTTTTCAAATTAAATATAAACAGTTCATTATTAACTTTTTATTTATTTATATTTATTATATTTTTAAAATATGCACATAATTGCATTATATTCTCTTTTTTTGCTGATATGCCCAGGTGAAAACAAAATAAGTGTTGCCCAATACCGAAAACGGAGGGGATTTAACTTCCCAATACCCGGGCATACATATTTAGACTGCGACACAGATTTTGCGCGAATTGAAAAAAAGGCGTAAAAAAGAAACTGTTATTAATCCCTCTGAATGGGTTGATTTAATCGCTAATGCGCAACATAAACCAGAGCCGTGGTCAAATAAATTGTTTTTTTTAATTATTCTATTAAATTTTGAAATAAAAGCTTTTTTTAAAGTCCATAATAGTTGGATAAAAACTGTGATGAAGTTTTTGGGAGCAAGACAAAAGAAATCCTATGAGTTTATTAGTTTTAAACTTAAAATTTGTGGATAAACCCAAACGTTCCTTTTTTTAGGAATTTTAGTACTATAATAAAGTTAAATTAAATCGATACTGACACTTAATGTTATTTCTATTAATCAAACGCAAACACTAAACAGGACAAACGTTTCATGGCAAAAGGGGGGAGAGAGAAGGAGCGGGGAAGAGGCAGTAAATTCAACAAAAAACACTGTTTAATGTTAAAAGAAAACAGAAACATAGATTAAAAAATAACGGCGTGGTCACCACGCGGCGTGGCCGCGCCGGTTTCGTAAATACAGCTTAATACTTCAGCCAAAACCAATATATCTAAAAAAAGCGTGTTTTAAGCATTTATAAAACAGTAAATAATTTACGCACGTTAAAATCTTTGTTCGTATTCTGCTAGATAATTAAAACGCGGAAACCCTAGATAATCAAACATGCATATAAATCTCAGTGACAAATTTGTAGCATTTTTTAAAATCTTTCTAGCAACAATCTAGTGGCCCGCGCCAGAGAAAATATTTTTGAAATACACGAATACAATTGTATATGTTAGAATTTATATTATTTGTTTGAATTTATTGTCTTTCTATGAGCTAAACTTTTTTAAGATGGATATTCTTTTTGGACAAGTCAAATTATATAAAAAATAATTTTTTTACAATTATTAAAGTTATCGTTTTTACTTCATTTGTTTGCATGAATGTTTTATATTTCTTTAGTTTATTATTGCTATTTATTACTATTTTTCTGGAGCTCTGCAGCATGATATTGAATAGTGGAAACACCATTATGGTTGAATATTATATCTGGCTGACCTTGTATTATTATGATTAGTATAAAGACACGAAAGGACCAATTAAAATTATGCGGTTATGACGTTTAAAAAAAAATCAAAAACACGATTTTTTGAATTCCACTTTTTCCCAAAATATACACAAAAAATGGGTTTTGATCCTTAATAATAAACCGCTTTTGTTAAAATATTTGAATGGTTTTGTTGTTAAATAGTCGATTCAAACTGCAATTATCGAGTTCAGCTAGATTTTATTTGCCTATAGACAAAATATGCTATAATTTTTTGCAAACCGCCGAAATTTGAGCTACAATCGTAATAGCTTGCGTTTTTTTTAAATATAAAAAAATTAATGCACCTTAAAAATAACCTAAAACTATGTCAAATGTTTAATTACACGTCTTGAATATTTTTTTATACATCAGTAACAATCGCAATGATAACACTATTTAAAAAAACTGATTACTTTTTAAGCTATAAAATGTGAAAAACTTATATTTAAAGGTATATAAGATACTCTAAAATTTGCAAATAACAGTTGTTTTCTTTGTTTTATCTCAAAATAACTGTATGAGCCACAGATAATTTGTTTTATTATGCGTTTTTTATTATTGTTTAGAATAATACTATAAAATAACTCGTAGTTATTTAACAATAAAGTTTTGTAAGCTACCAAGATAGTTCTGAAAAATATAATCGGTTGTTGCTAGGGAACGATAAGATGAATTTGGAGTTAGGTATTCGGAAATGCGTTGGCAGGCGCTAAAGAGTACTAAATCTCGGGTGTCTCATATGCGAGCCCACAAACAGACGTTTAAAACGCTTGAGATTTTTTTCTCGCTGTTTGCAAAAAGAGGTTGAGTTCCTCTTTAGAATAGAGTACGGGCAAAAACACATCATCTGTTCTGGAGTACAATTTAGAAATAAGGTCTTCATTTAAAAACAAAAAAAATTGTAAAAAACGGCTGTGGCGGCGAGAAAATTTGTAAACGGCGAAAATTTTATTTTTTTGTTTGAAAAATACTTGTTTTACATATAATAATTTTCTTCCACTTTGCATACAAGTTTACAATTATCTAATAAAGATTTAAAAGTTCATTACTTTTTTATACAAATAATTGTTCTAAATTATGTTTTTTACATCTTTTTTTTTTTTTGAAAAAATTTTATCATCACTTCCCCGGGGAGTCTGCGATACCCCACCATAACCCCCGAAAGGGCAAAAAACACGCGGGCCCGGTGGGGGGCCCAAAAAAACGCCGGAAAAACGAAAAACCAAACCCCCCCAAAAGAAAAACTAACAAAAAACAAAAACACAAAAAAACCACCACCACCACCACACCCAAAACCCCCCATACCCTGCTTTGTGAATCTCGGCCCAAAGCCCAGAGTCGACTTATCGTCAAAAGATATAAAACTATTATAGTTCTGGTGGGCAGGTTCTTCAATCATTTGATTCTTCTATTTTATTTTTTAATGGACACGCATAAAGGGTAACACGGAGATACCATTTTTATTGTTGTCTGTTTTTATTGTTAAAAATAATTTACTGCCTAGACATAGAAAAATTTTATAAATGCAGTATATGATCTATATTAGAATCTGTGATCAAAATCTACAGCAAGTAAGTAATATTATAACAAAGGTTAATAATAGAATATTTTCTAATGATGGTATATTATTATTAGTTTTATTATTATCACTATTGTGTTTTATGTGTTTAATGGGTCTGTGTTATATGTTGTAAAAATATACTGTTAATTAAATGGATAAAAGTAATAAATTTAGGATTAATTCTACTTTTACTTTACTTGAAATTTGAAATATCTATTAAAAGCAATTGTGACTTCTCTGTTTGTGACTTCTCTGTTTGTGACTTCTCTGTTTGTGACTTCTCTGTTTGTTAATTAGATTAGAAAAGATCCTTATAAAGTAATCTCTCAAATCAAGAATTTGACGTCACTTTATCAGTCAATGTCCCAAGTACTGTGGCGCAATGGGTTTGATAGTTTTTTGACAGATTTTTGAAAGTTCGAATTTTGACAGAGGTGCTTTAGAAGTTGAACCCCCATGAAACCATTTTGAAATATTTATGTTTCAAGCTGCAGTACACTAATTTATGGTGTGTTTTTTATTGCTGTTTAATAGACTAAAGATAATTTTTTTTTAGTTTTTTGGCGCTTTGTAGGTACCGACCGAAAGTAGCTTAGAATTGGAACGCGTTCCGCGTTCTGGGAACGCTTCCAAGGATATTCGATATCCTGGAACGGCTCTGGCTGGATCCCTGGAACGTACCTAGAACGCGCTCGAAACGCGTTTCCGGAGCGATGCAGGTGGGCAATATGGGAACATCAAAGCTAGGAATTGATGTCATTGCCATTCACAGGCTAAGATTCACACTCTTCCCAGGCGCATTCCTGGAACGCGTCCCAGGAACTAATGTAGGTGGGCAATAGTCGGAACATCAAAGCTGGGAATTGATGTCATAGCCAATCACAGGCTGAGATTTTATAATTTTCCCAGGCCCGTTCCTAGAACGCGTTCCAGGAAGGATGCAGGTGTTTAATAGGAGAGTAATTAAATTACGTAAAGATGCCAAAACGCCTTTTATGTTTTACACCCATTCTTACGACCATAAAAGTCAGTCCAGATTTTGATTGAAATATAATTATTTGAAACTGATCAGCAACATTTAATCATAATGAATTTGATTATTAGTCTATGAATGATTTAGTGGGATAAATATATTACAGAAATTTCAATAATATGGAAATAAAAACAGTTTACCGCATTTAAACATAAAAAAATTCATATTTCTTCAGTCATAATTTTAACCGAAGTTGTTTATTTAATTTATTTACTAATTTCATTGTTATTTTTGAACGGCCAAATATAATTAAATTAACACAAAAAAGAAACTCAGAATGCGCCAATAAATAGCTTTGTAACTATAAACCTATTTCTGATTATTGTAACTATTTCCAAAACTATTTTTTTCTTTTATACACCTCACTAAATATTAAAAAGCAAACTATATTTATATAAGTTTGTTATAATTAATTTCAGCTTAATTGTAATAAATAACATATACCGTAAATAAACAATTATAAATTATAACATCTACCCTTTATAGTTTGAATATAAACAACCAAAACGGTATTTATTCTATAATTATTAGGCAAAGTTCTTTTGTTCAAATTTTATTGAAAATTAAAATTTAAAAATTAAAATTTTAATAAAAGTATTAAATAATAAAAAAAATAAAAAAATTTACAAGTAAAAAAGCGGATGAATTTAAAATTCACAAAGCGGCGTTTAAAATTCATGAGTAAAAAAGCGAATGAATTAACAAAAAAACATTGAAGTTTAAAATTTATATTGTTTTTTGTATTTTTGGTAATAAAAGTATCATAACTAAATATCGTTCAGGTTAGTGATGTTCCTACCCTTCAATATCTTGCTCCGGAGACCCCACCATCTAAAGCGGAGAAAGCTACAAAGCTACGAGCTCTTCCTTTACATAAGTGATTTACAGCTTATTTTAGCTTAAAATCCATTTATGCAATTCTATTTGTATTTGCAGGACTATTTTATTGTTTTAAAAATATTCTAAAAATTTTTTAGTTCAGATAAATTTGGACAAAAAATTTATGCTATCACTTTTTAATTATTTATGAACTTTGTATAAAGTAGGGCGGAACTCCAGAACGCCAGTGCTTGCTTTATGGAACTGCTAAAAGCGGAGCTCCGCTTCAAAGTTCCGGAGCTCGGTGCTCTGGGGATCGTCTAGTTCAGGCATTCAGGACGGAAAATTCCTGGCGGGCATATTAATCTGATCAAAATCCTGTCTCAGGATTATATACATGTATTATAAGTTAAATGTTTAAAGAAACACTATATTTGATTCAGTTTTATGATGAGTTTTTTTTAATTCAGGTCAAATATAATCGTTGCAAATTGCAGCAAATATGTTATTTTTTATTTTGAAACCTCAAAATAAGTTAAATTTCAGCGATTTTCAAAATCTTGGCACGACAAATTTTATTGTCTTAAAAAAAACTTTAAACATTCAGATTAAATTGTTGTTGCAACAGTTACAAACATAGTATTTTTACCTTGTGGTTCAACTTCAACTATGTAGCTTAAAAATTAAAAACAAAAGCTCAGACCAAAGGAAACACCATAAAAACTGTTTTTTAAATGTTTAATCAGTTAATGCCAGCATTTTTAATTGAGTTTAAGTTAGAAAACTTTGTAGGCCATTCAACTTGTTTTAGCCCCATCAAACTTAGTTGCATTCGAATTCTCGTTTTGTATACATGCTCTTAGGCTGGATTCAATATTAAGATTTTTTTTTAAAAATTTAAAATTTTAAATTTAAAATTATAATATACTTCTAGTAAAACCCAAAACAAAGTTTTAAAAAATGCCTTATATTAAATGGAATAGTATAAATCTACATAAGTCTAAAAACTAAATGCCAGAAAAAACTGAAACAAGTCTCCTGAATACCTGCAAATAAATACAGATTTTATGAAATTTTCAGAAAAAACAAAATCCGATAAAAAATTACGTGTAAAAGCTTCAGTTTGCTTTTTTTAACCATTAATTTAATTCACAAACTATATAAACTTAATTCACATAAATTTTTTACAAAATGAATTAAGCTTTTTTATGAGTTAACCAGCTGTAAATACGACGGTTTTAATTAAGGCACACGTCGTAAAAAGATACAAAAATAGTATTACAGTCATCAGGGAAAATTTTTTATCAAAATAAATTATTGCATCGTACATTAAATATCACAATTTACATACTATTATTTTCCCATAAATCAAAGCATACCGCCATATAAACGGCTATTTAAAACCAAATATCCTGTTCTAAGTCTGAAAAACATTGAAAAATTTAGATTTAATATAGGCCTAAGGCGACTTTTAATTTAACAAATACTTTGACAGCTAATTTGCTTTATATAATAAATAGAAACATTAAAGAAAAAGTCGCCTTATATTAAATCTAAATTTTTCAATGTTTTTCGGACTTATAACTGGATATTTGGTTTTAAATAGCCCTTTATACGGCGGTATGCTTTGACTTATATGAAAATAATGGTAAATTTCAATATTCAATGTACGATGCGGTAATTTATTTTGACATAAAATTTTCCATGGTGACTGTGACGCTTGCGTTATACTATTTTTGTATCGTTTTGAAGACGTGGTACTTAATTAATAACTTCGTTTTTACAACTGGTTAACTCATGCAAAAGCTTAATCTATATTGTGGGAAATTTTTAAGAATTAAGTATTATTAATGGTTAAAAAGCGCAACCTGAAACATTTACAAGTATTGGTTTTATTGGAATTTGCTTTTCTGAAAATTTCATAAAATTTGTTATTAATTAGCAAATTTTTTAAAAGACTTGTTTCAGTTTTTTCTGGCATTTAGTTTTAGACTTATGTAGCTTTATATTATTCCATTTAATATAAGGCTTTTTTCCAAACTTCGTTTCGGCTTTTGCTAAAATTTTCGCCTTTTAATGCATTGAATTCAATGTCATTGATTAAAAATATAAAACATTTAAAAACTTACTCATTTAAAACAAAACATCATGGTCTCATCACGATATCAACAAAAATATATAAGACTTAGTATTATATATTTTTGATGTGAATACAATTATTTTCATAGCAAAATTATCTATGTAATTTTGACATCAAAAATGACATTTATTAATAAATTTATAAAATTTTTTTTAGTAAAACCTGCGTCAATCACTTTTTGCTGCATTAGCTTTTTTGGACTTATGTTTTGCGCTTGATTTATCTGAATTAATGTTCTTCGATTCAATATGACGTTTTGATAACAAAAAGCGCTTCGCGCCCGTCACTGATTTCTTGTAAAAAATTTTGTAATTGTCTTAAAATATGAATCAGTTTTTAAATACAAAAGTTAGGAGTTTTTGCTGTATACAAAAAATGAAAGTTGACACAGCAATAATCAGCTTGCAGAACGATTATCTACAAATTATGTAGTGGTGTGTAAAATTTTAAACATAGCTTAGAGATTTTAAATAATAAAAATCAATCGCTTTATATGCTCATAGATATACGAGGTCAACCAAACCTATAAAAGCTTATCATACCTGTTTTATGGTATTCTTTTTCAATTTCATAAAGTTTTTGAACATAAAAACATTAAAATGGCATAATAATGATCATGACAAATTTTGTAAAGTATTGCCATGTTTGTACAAATGATATAAACATAAAACACTCGGCTTTCCTCCACGCTGAACAAAGTTTTAAATAAAACAATTTCATTAATGAATTTTAAAAATAAATCTTAATTTTTAATGAATAATTTTGTTAATTATTGTAAATTATGTGAAAAGGTAAAATTAAAAAAAATATTCGTCCAAATTATTTTTTTAAACCACACCATTGTAAATGTTCTTCCAGGGTCCACAATTTTACGAGGTTACCCAGACCACTGTTTTCTGGCATTAAATTTTTGGAGTTATTGTAACTTTACAGTATTCCATATAAAATAGGATTTTTTTGACGCATCGTTTCGATTTTGCTAAATTTTTTTAGAATATTGGATCTCACCAAGCTCACGCATCACCCAAGATTAATTTTAGTTTAATTTTTGAATTATTTTTATTGTTGCCGTATGGCTGTTAATTAGCGGTTCAGAAATTTGTTTCTTCATCACTTTTTATAAAAAAGTAAGGAATAGGTTTATAATTATTATCCCACTTGTAAGGATTTTTATCCTCCTAAACCAAAAAAACACAAGACAAATGTGTATTACTGTATGAAGTTACTTAATACCTAATTCAGTTAGGAAAATAAGTATCGCACAAGTACCCGAGTACCCATAGCGTAATTTTAAAAAAATTGGTCGTTATGAGCAAAAGTTTAACTATGAGCAGTAGAGCTTATACCTAAATGAAATTTAGGTTGAGGCGACAATTTAGCATCTACGTGCAAAAAATTAGCCCAATATTTACCGCAGAAAAAAATTTTTGGGGGACCCAAAAAAAACGAAACTTAAAATTTAAGCAAATTAAGCTTATTAGTATGAAATTAAGGTATTTTTACCAAATTTTTTTAGGTTTTAGTATCAGAAAATTATGGATAAAAATACATTGAAGATTTTTGGCGCGCCCCCAAAAATCAAGAAGGTATAATTCCCAAAAAAACGTAAAGTTTAGCTGTAACACATTTAAATTTTTATTTTGTAATTTATTTAAAGCATATGATTTTGATTCAAAAGATCTCCATATTGGGTAACCTGTTTTGAAGAAAGTAAGGGGGCGCTAATAATCTTATAGAAAAAAAACGTTTACCTTTAAAATACTTAATTCTAGCAGTCTATGGAATGCGATTCAACAATGTAAAATGTGTATGAATATAATTTATAATGTTAAACATTGCTTAGCTTGTTTTCTTTTGATTCAATTCTGCACTAGTATACATTTAATTTAGCACATTGATCCGGAGTGAAATTGTATGTTTTTCTTACTTTATTTTTATAGATGATTTTTAGGGCTAAAAAATACAGCCTATCAAAAACAGGCGATTTTGCCACAAGCGTACTCCTTAAACTAATAGATTCTTCTTAGTGGATTTCCAAAATCATGTTTTTGGAATTTTGAACCGAGAAAATAATTTGTACATTTTTTTAACAAAGTAATTCTTGGAAAACCGAAAATAATAAGTAATTGTTTAAAAAGTAACAATTGTTTGTTTAGCTTACAGCAATTTTTATTAGTAGTAAAGCAACAATATTTGTCTCGGTTTAAAAAATTACAAAGTAATTTTAGAGAGTATGTTTATATAAAAAATATAATCGTTTGTTAACTAAAATATAAATTGCTGCCAAAAGAAAAGGCAAATAATTCAATAAAAAAGTGGTTACTCAATCTGTAAACCGCTGCAAATCCGCAGAGGATATTGCGCACCAGTGCTGCACTGTGTCTTTACCACGTCTTCCATTGTCCGGATTTGAAGTTTAACACACTGCAGCACTGGCGCAAAACACTTTCTGCGGATTTGTAGCAGAAAAAATTCCAAAGGGTTAAGACAGCTGCACAACTGTCCAATGAGTTTTTTACTCTCTAAACTTAGTTAATGGTTTCGAAATCAGCCTTTTACTTATTTTTGCATAACTAGTGTACAAAAAGGCCGATCGGAACGTTTTAATTAAAAATTATTAAAAAGGTTTTTAATAGTTTTACCGTTACTGGTTTGGCATTTAATGATATCAAACCAGTAATTAAGGTTTAGAATTTTTAACGGTTTCTTAAATTTTAATGGTATTACCTCACATGTAGGGTTAAACCTCACACATTTAATTTCGGCACTTTTCCAAATTGGGCATTTTTGATTTTGGACTATATCTTTGGTAATCCTGGACGGAATACAACGTTTGATAGCTCAAATGAGAGCTAATTAAATGTAAATGACTGTCGTGAGCTTTTTATTTGTTATGTTGTGATGTTTTTATGTGAAATAGTGTGATTTATAAAAAATAAAATTGTTATTTGTTTTTTAATGGGCATTTTATGATTACGCAATAAATTAATTTAAAAATTAAGTTATCCTGGTAAAATTCAGTCTATTTTCCAAATTTTTAGTTCCCGTGGTTCTACGTTGCGTCTGTGGTGAGCAAACGTTATAAAATAAAATAGTGCAATTTCGGCACACATATTGCTGTCTGCTGCTAAAACCAGAGCATCTATAACCGTTAACAAATAATATTTAGGCTCTAATTTTACCTGAGTTTCGTTGGAAGTTTTGTTTACTGTATATTTTTAAATTTTTAAAACTGCCAAAATTAAATGCACTTTTTTCTTAAATTGCCAAATATAATTTGTTTTCAGTCGTTTCAAGCGATAGGCCTAGGTAGTTTTGGTAAAAACGGGTTGAATTAAGTGGCACTTAAACTTGATTAAGTGGGTACCTTTTAAAAAGTGCCGAAATTAAATGCGCTCTTTTCCCAAATTACAAAAAATAACAATTTGTTTTGGTCGTTTCGAGCAATATTTTTGGGACATAGGGTAAAACTATGGTTTTAGAATATAGTTTTTCATACCACATCTCTTAAACGCAAATATAAATTGTAAAACACTTATTGCACACCGTTTTTGATGATTAATTGGTTGTAATCTAAAAAAGTGCCGAAATTAAATGCACCTTTTTCCATAACAACAAAAAAATATTTCAAATTCTGGGAATTTCTCTCCAATTTATTTATTCCCAATTCTGAAATTATGTATGCACTTAAACACTAGAATGCTAAACCGTTTTAAACAAATATTAAAGTGCATAACACAAACTACAATTGGTTTTAGGCGTCTTATTTTTTTTTTATTGAAGTTTGGGAGAAAATTGCCGAAATTAAATGGTTTTCAATACACTACTTCTAAACATCATATCTTTGCAAATTCTTCATAAAAATGAACGAAGTTTTATATGCGGGCAAATAATTTTGATGTTTATGTGCTTATTTTTAACCAAATTTAACGTCTTTAAAAATACCCGTCCTTTTGAGTAAATTTTGCTCATTTTGATACCATTGGGCATTATAGCTGTAACTTTTTGCCACTTAACGTTAAACAACAAGTAGAGATTTAAATTAAAGAAAACTGTCTGGAGATAATGATAGGCTTTTAAATTTTTGATAATGATGATTTTTTGACTTAGAAAAAATCGATTGTTTGTAAAGTGCCGAAATTAAATACATACATTTAATTTCGGCAATTTTCCATTTTTTTAAAAACTGATTTAATTAAGAAAAAAACAGAAATTTTGTACAGTGAAACTTTTATGACGCAACGCAGTATCGTGAAAGCTTCAAAAGGAGCTATCAAACATGAAAATCGGGCCATACAGTGAAATGTTACATCCGAAAAACGAAAAAGTGCTGAAATTAAATGCACTACCCTATTTAAGATAATTATTTCATACAGCTTAACATAACATTTTTTTAGGAATTAAAAAATAACAAACAATTTCGGCCAAGTTATTTGTAGCTGCAAGTAGGCTGAAACAGTTTTTACAGCTAAGGGTTAAAAACATTAAATTAATTTTTTATCAGTAAATCAAAATTTACAAAAAATATTTTATTGTTTTCATGGTTTTTCCCGCGGTTGAAATAGATGGCGCTGTGCGGTTTTCGCCACCAATAGCAACGGAGCACAACCCTCTGTTTTTATTGTGCAGTTTCTAAAAAAAACCGTCTGCTGTCTGCTCTGTGCAATCCTTATTGTTGCTAAAAGGCTGTTATTGTACGGTTAGAAGTTGTTATTTGGCTATTTTTCCATTTATTATTTTAATCAATAAATCGATAACAAGGACCTAAATGAAAAATATGGGTCCTAAGAAAGTTGCGTAATTTTTTTTTCTTTCCAATGAGCCCATGTTTATTTTTGATCAATCAGTAACACAGGAGGAATATCGATTTAAAGAATTGAGTGTTAGAATAATAAAAAGAAAAAGAAAAAAGGAGAAGAAGAAGAAGTAGAAGAAGCAGAAGAAAAAAAAGAAGAAGAAGAAGAAGAAGAAGAAAAAGAAGAAGGTTCTGAATTTCAAAATTTACCCACATTTTCTAATTATGGTTGGCGCGGCACCGCGGGATCGCGCCGTGGCGCTCCCGCGCCACTCTTGATTTTTTTAATAAAACATTGAATTAAATTTGTCATCAGTAATGCAAAAATTTAAAAAGTACTTTGTTGTTTTCCCTGTTTTCTGCGCGGTTGAAGTAGATTGGTGTGGGAATTGGTTTGGTTTCCGCCATCAATTAAAACCTGAGCACCGTCTTCTGCTTTTTTGTGCGGTTTCTATGAGGGTTTGTTCGTTTTCTGCTCTTTGCAATCATTATTCTTGCCAAAAGGTTGTTAATTTGTGGTTGGGAGTTATTATTTGTCCATTTTTTCAATTTTTTATTTTGATCAATAAATACATAACAAGGACCTAAATGAAAAAAGTGCTTCTAAAGAAAGTTGCATAATTCTTTCTTTGTTCTAATGAGCCCATGTTTATTTTTGATCATCAGTAACGAATGAGATATATCCCTTTTAAGGATTGAGTGTTGGAATAATAATAATAAAAAGAAGAAGAAACAGGTTCTGAATTTTATAATTTACCCACGTTCTCTAATAATAATTGGCGCGGCGCCCGGGGGCAAAATCGCCCCCTGGCGCTCCCTCCCCACCCATGAATAGTAGACTATAAAACAAAATAAATTTTAAATTTTTTTAGTTTTCAAGCTATTACTTTATAGCGAATTTTCTCCAAGAACGTGCTTGTATATTGTAAATTTTAACCTAAAAACATTAACCTGCAGTATGTTAATTTGCCATTGTATTTAGAATTTTTTAATTAATGTGCTTAGCTTAGTTTAGTCAAGAATGCATGTTTAGTTTAGTTTTAATGCGTTTTTTTTTTTAATTTTGACCGTTATTGTTTACACCTTGGCAACATATTTAGATTAAAAAAGCATTTGAGTCAAACTGTTATTACGTCAAAACAAACTAGTCCTTTAGATCAAGCTGAAATTTGACTATATTGTAGTTTTGGTGCCAAAATTACAAATAGTAAGCTTAAGATAGATAAGTCTGGTATTAAATATGCTTATAAAAATGAATCGTCAAAGAAAGAAAACTAAAAAAACTAAAACTATGGCAGGTGTTTCTTTGTTCTTGCGTACAATGAAACGCCTAAAAGTGAAGAAAGAATAAGCAGAACTGTGAGCTACACGCGTGTGTTAGGTAAAACGGATTGAATAACTTTTTTGGGTTTTGCGTCAACATAAAAACAATCGCAAATATCACACTGTAAATTATAGTAATATTGTTATTGGCAAAATCCTGGAAGGATATGCAGGTTATGCTTTGGTAAAACAGCTGAGAATAAAGAATTTGATACGTTGGTAAGTTAAAGGACAGCAGTAGTTGAGTGTTTGGGTTTGAAGCCGTGCTGATCTGGATGGTGTTGAATATGTTAAAGAAAGATCGGTTGGATTATTTTTTCAACAACTTATACAGCTGGGCAGAGAAGTGAGATTGGTCTGTAAAAAGTAGAGATAAGGAGATCCTTTCCAGGTTTGATGAATGGTATTATGGTTGCAGTTTTCCAGATTGTAGGTATGCTATTTGTTTTTAGTGATAAATTTAACAGATCAGTTAAATATTGAATGCCAAGAGGACCAAGATTTTTAAGGTGGTTAGAAATGGTTAAATGGTTGGATTGTCTGAACCAAAAGCTTTGGGGTTGTTAGATGATTTTATGGCATTTTTTACTTCTGTGGTTGTGATTTTTTAGGTTCTTGATTGATTTTTCTAATGTTTCTAATTAATTTTCAATTTTCGTTAGGTGTTTTGAAAGGTTTGTTTGGAGTAAATTGTTTATTGAAGTTGTTTGCTAGTCATTGAGGGTCGTTGATTAAATTTCCATTGAAGTTTGTTGCACAATTTGGGGTGGGTGACTGTTTGTTACCCAGTGACTTTATTGATTTCCAAAGTTTAGCGGAGTTGGTTTTATAGCTGAAAGTGTCCAGATATGAACGCCATTTTTTGGCAGCGTTGGTACGGACTTGGTTGTGGATTTTTTGGTTGAGCTCTTGTATTTGGTTTGAAAATGGGTTAGTTTTGCGTAGGTTGTCTTGTTTGTTGAGAAGTTTTATAGTTTCCGGAGTTAGGTTGGCTTGAAAATTGTTGTGACGACCGGCTGGTATGTGTTGTGAAGAAGCTTTGATTAATATATTTCTAAACGTTTTTTTTTAATCTTTTTTGACTTCTGTTGGAGCTGGGAAATTAAGTAATTTTGTTTCTATTTTGTTTTCGTAGTTGGTCCAGTTGGCTTTGTTAAGGTTGGTGAAAGTATTCCTGGTTTTAGGTACTATTGTCTGATTAGTTTGAAGGCTGACGATGATTGTAAGGTGATTAAAACTCAATGTGGTAACCGTTTTCCAGTCCGAGGAGGTGAGGAGTGAGTCTGAGATGAGGAAGATATCTGGCGATGTTGGATTCCTATTTAAAGGGATGTGTGTGGGTGTGTTTGTGTTTAGAGATGCCATGTTAGAGTTGTTGATGATGTTTGTTATGTAGTCGCCTTTGGCGTCAGTGAGGCTTGAGTGCCAGAGTTCATGGTGTGCATTAAACCTCCAAGAATGATACTATCCTGATTGTTTAAAGGATTGGCTATATTAGGCTAGTAATTGGTGGTGCAGGAGCTGGACGGTGGAATGTATAGGTTGGTGATTGAGAGGGCAGTATTGTTGAAGTGAATGTGGATGCCATGCAATTCTGCATGTGGATCATTCTGTTAGGTGTCCAAGTTAATTTTGTAGTTGATCAAATGGTGTAGAAACAAGAGTATACCACCTCCATTGGAATTTCTGCCTTTCCTGATAGTTGTATAGTTGGAAATTTTTGGACCTTTGGATTTTGGTGAGAGTTTTGTTTCCTGAATGGCGGCTACGTGAATGTTGTGATTTTTGAAAAAGTTTGTTAATTCTTGTAGTTTGTTGGAGATTCCATTGGCGTTAAAACGCCAAATATTTAAGGTAGGATTTTTGGAGTTTGTATTATGATGAGGAGAAAACGTGCAGTTGTTACATGAAAAATTTTGGTTGTAGTGTTTTAGACTTTGTAGGTTGCTACATTTTAGATGCACCCAATTGTTACATTTGGTGCATTGGACGCTGTTTCTATTAACAGTTTTATTACAGTTTGCACAAAAATATTGCGTCTTTTTGGGGCCGGGGATTTGGATGGATGTCTCTGAACAGAGTAATCAGTTTTTTTGGCAGCCATTTTGGCCGCTGATTATAGAAAAAGGATGTCAAATGTCACATCGGCAGTCAGCAGTGGCGAACTGTTAGCCGCTCCATAGATACCTCGCTTGAACTGTCCATGCTCTCCCCTGGCGTCAAGCTTCGCCATATGGTCTTCAAATAATTTGTTTAGCACTGGCAACAACTGCTTAATCACCTGGGAACAGACATAGTGGGACGACTCCTCCAGCTTTTCAACACCCTTCTCCAGCTGTCCCTTCTCAGCTATCCATTCCGACCGCTATGCGTTCACACACTTTGTTGTTAAGGACATCAATTTCTGGGGAAGTGAACTGCGTTTGGGTTGGCATCATTCCGGTTTTTAAATTGATTTCACTTTAACGTAAGTGGGTATAAACTTTAACGTAAGTGGGTATAAACTTTAACGTAAGTGGGTAACGTGGGAATAATTTTTATAGCCTACTTAAACCGAAAACGTCAAACTCATTTTTCAAGTTATTTTTAAGATTTAAATTTTCTGTTAAAAGTTTAGGATCACAAATAAGCTTAAAAAATTGCCTATTTTAGTTTGTACGATTTTTGCTGTTAAAAAATAGTTCAGTACCTACCGTAATAAATTAAAATATATATTTTTGCAAAAATATATATTTTAATATATATATATTTTAATATAATTTTAATATATATATTTTAATATATATATATTTTATAATAAATATATATTTTAAAAGACTGCAGAATATAAAACATTTAAAAATTTTAAAAATTTGATAGTCACATGAACCACCAGAAACATCGACAACAATTTTTTATTTTGCTTTAAAAGCTAATTTGGTAAAAGTGCAGTATAACACCTCCACAACGTTCACTATTTGCACAAAAATATATGTTATTGATGGTGCCGAATCTGAATATCACCCAGATAATTGGCGTTTGATAGCCATTTTTAAGATATTTTAGGGGGAGTTCAAAGTCCCCCATACAATTACAAAACTGCGATTTTTACCAATTTTGACCCCATACCTTTAGAAAGATTTTTCCAAGCCTAAGCAAAACCTAAGCCTTAGCCTAAATCTAAGCCTAGGTAAAAACCTAAGTCTAAGCAAAGCCAGGTGAAACCTGATTTAAGCCTGAACCTAAACCTAAGCAAAACACTGATTTAAGCAAAATGTAAGCCAAAGCAAAAGACTGGGTTAAAGCAAAATCTAAGCCTAAGCAAAAGCTTAAACCTAAGCGAAACCTAAACCTAAGCAGCAAAACCTGAGCCTAAGCAAAACCTAAAAACCAAGCAAAATTTTTTCATGATAAAATTTCATTTAACGTTGTGTTTTTAAATATTTAAAAAAACCATTATCACTTTTGCCTGAGATGAAAAAACCCTGCTTGGTGACCTTATAGACTATTTCAGAATAAGCGTCTTACTGTACGAGAGAGGGTACAAAAAGAAAAAAATAAAATTTGAAAAAATCTTAGCTTTCTTAGTTTCAGTTTCTAAGTTTAAACCTATACTTCATAAAAATTGCTACACAATGATATGTTTCACTACGTTAAAGTGCTGTAATATATCAGTTTGTGCTAAATAAATTTTTGTTTTTTAATTAAACGTCACAATACTTTAAAATCACCACTAAAATAGTATTCTCCTGAACAGTGTTTTGGATTAGTAAAAATAAAGATGTAATTTGTGCTTTAAACTAATTTTAAACCTACATAGGTTTTTTTAAATGTTTTGCTTGTAAAACTATTCAAAATTTAAAAATTAATTTTAAAAAATCCATTCCAAACTTTTAAATTAAGCATTTTCTGTAAATGAAACATTAAAAAACTGGAAACCAAGCGAGCCAGCAGCGCCGTACCTACGAAGCGGCAAAAAACTAAAAATACCCAAAAACTGCTTTTGCAATACTTAGAAAGTATTTAAGAAATTTTGAAGAGAAGGGGTCGAGATTTTGAACCAATAAATATTTGAAATATTTTAAACCGTCAAATGTACTATTTAAAAATTTTAAAAATTTGATAGTCACACGAACCACCAGAAACATTGACAACAATTTTTTATTTGGCTTTAAAAGTTAATTTGGTAAAAGTGCAGTATAACACCTCCACAACGTTCACTATTTGCACAAAAATATACGTTATTGATAGTGCCGCATCTGAATATTACCATGATAAATGGCGGTTGATAGCCGTTCTTGAGATATTAAAGGGAGAGTTCAAAATCCCCCATACAAAATTGGGATTTTTACCAATTTTTGTACCAATTTTACCAATTTTTTTACCAATTTTTACCAACTAAAATAGTATTTTCCTGAACAGTGTTTTGGATTAGTAAAAATAAAGATGAAATTTGTGCTTTAAACTAATTTTAAACCTACATAGGTTTTTTTAAATGTTTTGCTTGTAAAACTATTCAAAATTTAAAAATTAATTTTAAAAAATCCATTCCAAACTTTTAAAATAAGCATTTTCTGTAAATGAAACATTAAAAAACTGGAAACCAAGCGAGCCAGCAGCGCCGTACCTACGAAGCGGCAAAAAACTAAAAACGCCCAAAAACTGCTTCTGCAATATTTAGAAAGTATTTAAGAAATTTTGAAGAGAAGGGGTCGAGATTTTGAACCAATAAATATTTGAAATATTTTAAACCGTCAAATGTACTAGTCGCTCACTGTTTCTCAATTTTCCCTCTACATATGATTGGCGCTAGCAGTTATGTACCCTCTTCCTAACACTAAAAAAACCTTTATTCCAAACTAGTCTATAAAAACCACAAAGACACTTGTTGAAAAAAAATTTCATTTTTATTTATTAGTTAAGCATCGATACATTGGCTGTCGATGGATATCATGAACTAATTTACAAATGGATTAATACTCAATAGGTCGGCAGTTTTGGTAAACTGTAAATTCCACCAACACCGACACCGACACTGACCAAAATCTACCGTAATCTACTGTAATTTCTAATATTATGAAAATTTTACTGGAATTTTATCATTTACGTATTTTTGAATGAATGAATGAATGAATGAATGAATAAAATTTTATTTGTCAATTAGTAAATAACCAAGGACAAAAAGGCAAGTAAAGGCATTAACACACCCTAACATTACTGCCTAATAAACACAACAAAATTTGTTAAAATTAAAACTGTCAAGTAACTTTTTAAAACGTGATAAAGAATTTACACAAGAATTTATCACCATTTAATGAGTTCCAGACATTGATAACACGCTGAGAAAAAAACATATTTACGACAATTTAAATGGTATTTTTCGGAAATTTTTAGTTTGTATTTGTGACCTCTTGTATTATAATTACTATTACAATAACTAAAAAATACTAAAATTTAAGTCTACATTTCCATGAACAATATTAAATACCATACATAAATCTATTTTAATTCGACGAAGCTCCAATGAATCTAAAAATAATATTTTGAATCTATTTTGGTAATCTGATTTTGGAAGCTTGCATTTTTGAAAAACTCTTCGGGTAAAATATTTTTGCACTCTTTCTAAACATATGATATCTTGCACTAAATATGGGTTAAAAACGAGACTATTTGATTCTAAGATAGGAAAATGTAAGTCGAAAATGTAAGTTGTAAGCGCGAATCAAAAAATATGGATTTTTACTTTTAAAACAGCAAAGAATTAATGAAGCCCGACTGTATGCTTTGCTAGAAATTTTGGCACAGTGAGTGGAAAACTTTAGATCTCTTGTGATCTATATACCAGGATCACATACTTGGTGTACTGTTTTGATCTCGCTGCTGGACAAGGAATTTGTTTTTGTGGGAACAGGGAACATTTAAATTTCCAATAGATATAACGTTACATTTTGAAAAAGCAACATTAAGT
>JASAMX010015728.1:0-16008 GCA_030248175.1 Microlaimidae sp. YZB2_3
GGTATTATTATCAGTCAAGACAGTAATCGAAAAATTATACAGACGTGTGTACGTTTTGGAATTTTACTTCCCCGCTTTATTGGTGGTTTTGCCCCCCCCCCGTTTTATTGCCCCCCCCCCCCACTAAAAAATGAAAAAGTACCCTTAAATTATGACACCATTTTTGACCTATGATGACGCCATCATTGGGAATTTTTGTAGCTTTAGCCTATTTCAATGTATTTTAAGCCATTTTAGATCTATTTTTACCTTATTTTCGCTTTTTTTTTGTCCCTTTTTTCTCTTCTCTTTTTCTTTTTTTCTTTTTTCTTTTTTTTTTCTTTCTCCCCTGTTGGCCCCCCCCCCCGTTTTATTGCCTCCCGTTTCAAAAAAGTTGCCCCCATGTGCCCCCCGTTTTGAAATTGCCCCCCAATACAACCCCGGGGGGCGAGCACAGGTCGGAATATGTGATACTTTATTTTCGCAAAAAAATTACGCATTTTTGTGGTCGATGGTCGTCATAACAATACAACCCCTGACGGCTACGGGGGGTCTGAGCGCGGGGTCAGCCCATTTTTTTTCATTTTTTGTAGGCCCAGGAGGGGGGTCAGCCTGGACCAAACTTTCGAATAAATTTGACCCGGGGTAGCCTGGACTGAAGGGTCCTTAGGGGGGGGGGGAACCATGGAGTGGGGTCGTTGGGGGGGGAAATAGCCTGGACCTGCCAAAAAAACTTTTAGAAACTGTTAAAAACGTTAACATATTATAAGAGGTACCTTTTTGTTGATTTTTTTTTGCTTCCGGTAAAAGTTTGACCAACTTTCTTCTATTTTCCGGTTACATAATAAATAATAATAATTGTATTTTGTTTTCATTTCATTATTTTGCATGCGGCAACTTGCCGGGCAAGTGTTTAACAAACGGCGGCAGCGCAAAAAACGGACCGGTCGTTTAAAAAAACGGACCGTTCGTTTTTAAAAAACGGTTCGTTTTTAAAACGAACATCTGAATTTTGTTTTTTTTTATTTTTAATGTTACGATCCAACCAGTTTGTAAAAAACCTAAGGTTTATTATAAATTATAAAAATTTGTATAGAGTTAAAGTTAAAGTTAGATAGTTAAAGTTTAAGTTAGAGTTAAATTTAGCACACGAAATTCGTGCGCGCACGTATTTCCGCGCACGAATTTTAGTTATTGTATATAGTATTCTGTAAAACGAAGTAGATTTTCTTTTTTATTAGTTTGCAAAATAAAATCAAATTTTGTTCTCGATAGTTTATTGGATTGTTGAGCTTTTTAATGTGTAAACAAGTAAATGTTTTTATAATTAAAAACAAAAATAAACTATTTAATTAAGAGTAATGTTTTATAATGTTTTTTTCAAAAAATCAATCAATTATTGATATACCAATAACAATAACTAAAATTCGTGCGCGCACGAATTTCGTGCGCTAACTTTATATACGTACTGTGCTTAATGTGCCATAGACGCAAAAATCGTTTTTTTTTTCGTGCGCACGACTGAAAATAATAACATGCTCTGATAACCTAAAATAACAAATCTATAGAAGTAGATAGGGGGGAGGTGGAACAGCTGTTTGGGGGGAGGGTCAAAAACCGCCTTCAGGAGGGGTCGGCCTGGACCGGGGTTTTAGGGGGGGAGGGTCCAAAATGGGCGCTAGGGCGGAGGGGTACCCTGGACCGGCCCTCAGGGGGGGGGGGCGGTCCGGGCAGTCGAGGCTGGTCGGACACCTATGATCGTGGTACTAAAAGCATTTTAGAATAAGCGCCAAGCGCTTAGAAAAATACAAGAAAATTTCAAAATTTTAGCTTTCAATAGGAGACCTTTTCAGAAGTGGCTAGCAACGTCTAATCTGATTAACTAACACCACAAATTTGAGGGGTTTGAGTCACTTCTATGCCCATGACCCAAGCCTACCAAGCTAAATTTTCGGACCCCCCCCCCCTTAAAAAATCCAGAGCCCCCTCCCCCAAAAGCTCGTGAGCGGTACGGCCTGACCTCCCCTCTAAAGAGACTGACCCCCTCCCCCCTCCTGACAAATTTACAATTATAATTTTTTTATTTACTGTCAAAAACACACCGTTTTTTAGTAAAAAAAAACAGTGTTTAAATACTTTTAAGGCCTAAATAAGCTGTTTTATTGTATAAATTCAATATTAGACCTAAAAACATGGATTTAAATTATGGATTTAAAAAATTTTGTTAAAAAAT
Source organism: Microlaimidae sp. YZB2_3 (assembly GCA_030248175.1). NCBI lineage: Eukaryota > Metazoa > Nematoda > Chromadorea > Desmodorida > Microlaimidae > Microlaimidae sp. YZB2_3. The sequence goes on from JASAMX010015728.1 coordinate 2,213, forward strand.
CGGACCCCCCTAAAATTTAAAACCTCGCACCTTGGGTCGAGTTGACCCTCCCCTTAAAAGCCAGGGGGGTCCAGATACCTCCCCCCTAAAAATTTTGGCCTTCCACCCGGGGGTGGACCCTCTAGGGGACCTGACCAAAATTAATTATAGAGACAACAGCTTGTCACACGGTTATTATAGATTCTTGGGAGAAAATTTTAAAATTCAAAGTCACTAAAACACAGTTAGTGAGAAACTTGATTATGGGTCGAGTGCAATGCAAATTATTGTAAAAAGTAAAACAAAAATTAAAAATCACACTATTATTTTCCCAATTATATTAATAGTAAGTTTTATTTCCGATAAATCTGTGTGCAAACACAAGATCAAAAAGTTTACATGTCCTGTGTAATTGTATTCACGACGGCAACACCAGGACTAAAGTAGGGGACGCCGAGTCGCCACGCTGCTGCATGAATGGAATCCACGTCGGTTTCGTGAATATTGATATTTTCCTACTAAAAAAAACACTAAAAATATAAAATATAACAGCTTTGTTTTTTTGTTTTTGTTATGGGGGTAAGATTAGCTGTCTTACCGTCAGAAAAATAGAAATAAGTTCTTTGGTTATGTTATATTTGAGTTTAGTTGAACTATGATACATAACTGACAGAAGAACATTTGATTATATAATTTTTTGGCTAAAAGCCCACCCACATCGCGGGATTGTGAGAAGTGTGGCCAATGTAACATGAGTAAACAAAAAAAATTTTATTAGACTAAAACGATGAGAGGGGGATTTGACAGACAATGACATAATTTAATGTAAAGGAATGCCAATTATTTTAAAATGACAAAGAAGAATAAAAAAAAAACCGAAACAGTGCAAGGTAAAGGGTTGTAAAAGTGGAATATGTTTGTGCGGTTAGGAATACGATATGTTTGACATAAAGCTAAGCAAAATTTATGTATGTATATAGAGTGCCGTACTATAACGAGTTACATAGCGCCCACCAATTAAGATAGCGTGAAAATAAATGATACTCTGCACCGTGTTAATAAACAAAAAAAAATTAAAAATAAAACAAAGCGTTTGATCCGTCTTTTGTCCAGCTCTTCTGGCACATGGGTGGTTCCAAGAGCAACCAGGTCCATTGAGCTTCACATATCCATACAACAATGGCAGAACTCCATCCAATGACAGAGCAAACACAGCTGGCTTGAGCGTCTCTAAACAAAACAAAGCAACCGAGAACAAGAAGATAAAAGATAAAAGCAAGCAAAACATAAAACTGAAACCGAAATTATGATGTTTAGAGTTAGGGTAGGGGGGGGGGAGGGACAGGAGAAGAATTTTTGCTGTTGGAAAAAATGCAACATTGGACACATTCCTCGTGGTCGCCCTTCGCCGTCCTCTCCACCAAGCTACAGCAAGCTGTACGGGCCCGAGTATCCCGGCTAAAAAGCGACCGAGCGGGGTGACGTTGATCCCCCTCAGGACGAAGACCTCAGCATTATCCTCGGGCTTTGCTGGGGTAATCTGTTGCCAGATTCCCGGGCGACCATGAGGGGGATAACAGCTTAGGCTTTAGTTTAGTCGTTTAGTTTAGTGAAATGTGCAGACACCGCCCTCTCTGTAGATCTTCCAAACTTTGAAAGGACCAACCATTAGTCCTGGATAGTTAGCCTAGCCTTCTTGGTTCCCAGTCCAAGTTTTCTATCCGCTTATAAACATAGAAAATAAAGAAAAATAGTTGGCACATTTCACCTATCTTTATAGGTTGGCAGCCTCCCGGATTTTTTTGTTTGGGGGGGGGGGGTAAACCCGACGCCCGAAATTTGGGGAGAGGGAGGAAGTGTCCCCAAGAAAATTGCTCAGATAGTTTCGGAAGCACCGCAGGAGCTCATCCCTGAAGTGCTTGCCTCTTCAGACCAGTCCGCATGATGTTTTAAATTTCAAAAAATATTTATTTAGTATTCAAAGTATATTATTATGGTAGAAGTTAAATTTTAGTACCTAAACGAAGTATTTTTTAGGAAAATTAGTTTTAGTGAGCAAGAAAAATGCGGTTCGCTGGTGACCACTGGGCAAAACTTTTAGTTGGAAAAATTTTCACAAAATTATTTTTGTTTAGCAATAAATATACAAAAATAATTTTGTTGTATTTTCGTTTCTAGAAAAATTAAAAATAAAATCTGTTTTTTAAAAGTGCCATTCTTCAGGATCAGGCGGGAGAACCGCAGCAGACTGTCTGATTGTTAATCTTTCCCCGCTTCAAAACCTAAAAATATTATAAAATCGCTGCAACAGCTGTAAATAATAATATTTATTATATTAGTGCAGTGCAGCGTAGACCCTACTCCCTCCTTGGACCCTCAAGCTTTCAAAAGATAAGAAGCAATAGCCCTTGGTGGTTAGTCCTCCTTGGTTCCCGGTCCATACTACCCATCTGCTTTCAAAATAGTTGTCATATTTCACCAGGGACGTACCCAGGGGGGGGGGCGTCTATAGCCTATAGCATTGGCTCGGATTTTTTTCATATAGGTAGGTAGGTACCCTGAATAACATGGAGTCAAGATGCTGCTCATGTGCTTTGGTTTACAATGTGGGTGTAGCCAAGGGGTCTTAAAGGTCTCTTAATTCTTTATTTGTGAAATCCAGGCTCTGCCAATGTGTGCTAATGTAATTTTCAACTAAGAAAACATGTTTTTATCACTAAAAACATTAGATAATAGGTTATTAGGCCAAAAACAGTGTATTATACAACTTTATCTACGTTTATCCCTGCTTTTTTAACGTTTTAAAAAATTAAGGGGGGCTCCGCCCCCCCCCCCCCCCCCAAATTTTGGGGGGGGGGGGGGGGGGCCCCCCTCCGAAATTTTTTTTTGTACTACAATCCGCCCCCCCCCCAAAATGAAACTCTGGCTACGTCCCTGTATTTCACCTATTTTTTTGACGTTTTTTTGGTTTTGATCATTTTTTTAAAGGTTTTAGGAATTTTGCACATTTGTTTTCTTGTTTTCTATTTTAAAATATGTTCTTGGTCATTTTTGACTTATACTACTTCCTTTCCCCCATAGTTCTATCCTGCATTCACTTTTAAACAAATTTTTCTGTTCTTTGTGTCCTTCCTGAAGTTCCCCCCCGCCTTCCCCCAATTGATCCTATAAAAAAATTTGCTCAGACAGTTTCGGAAGCCCCGCAGGAGCTCATCCCTGAAGTGCTTGCCTCTTCAGACCAGTCCGCATGATGTTTTAAATTTTAAAAAAAAATTTAGTATTCAAAGTATATTATTTTGGTAGAAATTAAATTTTTGTACCTAAACGAAGTATTTTTTTGGAAAATTAGTTTTAGTGAGCAAGAAAAATGCGGTTCGCTGGTGACCACTGGGCAAAACTTTTAGTTGGAAAAATTTTCACAAAATTATTTTTGTTTTGCAATAAATATACAAAAATAATTTCATTGTATTTTTGTTTTTAAAAAAGTTAAAAATAAAATCCTTGTTTTTTTGAAAGTGCCATTCTTCAGGATGAGGCAGAAGAACCGCAGCAGACCGTCTGATTGTTAATCTTTCCCCGCTTTAACGCGGTTTTGTTTGAATAATTTTCGATTTTTTGTCAATAAACGTCCACAAATTACATGAAAGAAAAATACTTAAAATATTACAAAAATTCAATAAAAAACAACCAGCTGTCGAGTGAAATTTGTTGAGTGAATCAGAGTTTGCGAATAAAACAAAGAGTTTATTTTACCTTGAATTTAAACATGAAAACACAAATAAATTTAGACAATTCGAATTAAATTTTATGATGGCGTCATCAAATATTTTTTCTCTTTTCATGAATTTACGTCTCACATACGCACGACGTAGGTCACACCTAAAGCTCACCGCGGTAAGGTTTACATAGGACATTGGTCATAGGAAAATACCACCAATGCGAGACGAAGGTTTCACCACCGTAAGACGAAGGTTTCACCTTTGTCGTACAAAGGTCTCACGGTTGTATCGGTCGTAAAGGCCATTAAGGGAACGGGTTAAACAAGCTAAAATTTGGGGTATTTTTTTCAATAAATTTAAGGTTTAATTATAATTCCTGGGGAAAGAAAATTGCAGAATTGTAATTTAAATTATTTATTTTAAAAAACAAAATAAAAACTAGTTATAAAATTTAAATAGATTAATTAATTAATAATAATATAATAATAATATAATAATAATATAATAATAATTAATTAATTAATTTAATACCAGCTATTTAAATTAATATTATAATTATAGTCTATCAATGTGGGCTTGAAAAAATTAGGTTTGCTTCATATATGTATTAAACAAACCAATAAATTTGTATAATTATTACATAAGTTTATTATATCTGCAATTTAAATGTTTACAATAATATTAATTATTGTAAAAATTATTTGCAAATGTGCTCATTTTTAGGACTTAATAAATTTTAATAATAAATACATAAGTTTATTATAGCGTCGATTCCAATGTTTGCACTTATAGTAATTATTGAATTGCAATGATATGCTCACTTTTAAGACTCCATATCATTTTTTGTAAGATAATATACAAAAATAGTTGTTCTTTCAGTTGTGAGAACTAAAAACATAAGCCTTATTAAAATTTTCCATTCAAGACTTATAGCTACGGTAGGATTTCAAATTTGATTTTGGTGTATATTTCCCCCCCTTTTTTTACACCAAGCCAAACTTGTGCCTTTTGCGAATTTTGAGGCGTACGCCTAAAAATACTTGCGCGCCTTGCGCCTCGGATTACTAACTGCCGAATTGAATTGAATGCGGCTCCAGACTCCTGAGGGCCGGAATTCACAAAGAGGGGTATACACGGTGTATACACCGTGTTAGTGTATTCGGTGTATACACCGTGTAAACTACGGTATTTTTGCGTGTTTACACGGTGTTAGTTTATCCGGACAAGTTACAGTAGTTTTCCGTGTACCCCGTGCTAAGTGTGTTAAAATTTCATTAAACGATAAAAAAAGATATAAAACACAAAATTTAGAGGAATTATTTGTATAAAAAACAGATAAACTTTTAATTGTCTATTGAATAGTTGCAAAAATGTGTTAAAAGTGGTAGAACAAAATGTTGTCATTTTTCGCCTATATTTTACCCATATTATAAAAATCGTGTTTCAATTTTTTTTAAAGTTTAAAATCGAAATCTTCAGGTCAGGCTTGACATTAAAAACACGTTTTTATTTAGTATTTGTAGCGAAAAAATCTCTATGATTTTTGGTACACGTTTAGTACCTGTACCCTTTAGGTGCTCCTTGGAGCCCTCCCATTACATTGACCGACAAAAGCATTGCTCAAGCAGTTGCGGAAGCACTGAGGGCTCATCCCTAAAGTGCTTACCTCGTAGACCAGTCCGCATAATGTTTTAGATTTAAAAAATGTTTGGTCAGTATTAAAAATATTACTTTGATCAAGATTAAATTTTTGTAGATAAATAAGGATTTATTGTGAACATTAATTTTAGTGAGCAAGAAAATTGCGGTTATCTGGTGACTATTGTCGGGCAAAAATTTTATATTTAAGTTTTTTTTATTATTTAAATTAAACTTTTTACTACATTAAATTTTGGAAAAAATTTTCTAATATATTAAAAAAAAACAAGTCACAGTGTTCATCATAAAATTTTATTTTTTTTGTTGGAAAAATTCCTTTTCGTTAAGATATATTTACAATATTCTGTTCTACCACTTAACACATTTTTGCAACTATTAATAGACAATTAAAAGTTTATCTGTTTTTTATACAAATAATTCCTCTAAATTTTGTGTTTTTATATCTTTTTTTATCGTTTAATGAAATTTTAACACACTTAGACGGGGTACCGGAAACTACTGTAACTTGTCCGGATAAATACACCGTGTAAACGAAAAATACCGTAGTTTCACGGTGTATACCGAATAACTACACGGTGTATACACCGTGTATACCCCTCTTTGTGACTCGGCCTTAGGAGTCTGGAGCGCATTCAATTCATTCGGCAGTTAGTATGAGGCGAAGGCGCGAAGTATTTTTAGGCGTACGCCTAAAATTCGAAAAGGCACAAGTTTGGCTTGGTGTAAAAAAAGGGGGGGAAATATACACAAAATAAATTTGAAATCTACCGTAGCTATAAGTCTTGAATGGAAAATTTTAATAAGGCTTATGTTTTTAGTTCTACAACTGAAAGACAACTATTTTTGTATATTATCTTACAAAAAATGTATGGAGTCTTAAAAGTGAGCATATCATTGCAATTAATAATTACTATAAGTGGATACATTTACACTATAATAAACTTATGTATTTATTAAAATTTATTAAGTGTAAAAAATGAGCACATTTGCAAATAATTTTTTACAATAATTAATATTATTGTAAACATTAAATTGCAGATATAATAATTTTATGTAATAATTATACAAATTTATTGGTTTGTTTAATACATATATGAAGCAAACCTAATTTTTCAAGGCCACATTAATATACTATAATTATAATATTAATTTAAATAGCTGGTATTAAATTAATTAATTAATTTATTATTATATTATTATTATATTATTATTATATTATTATTAATTAATTAATCTATTTAAATTTTATAACTAGTTTTTATTTTGTTTTTGATTGAATAATTTAAATTACAATTCTGCAATTTTCTTTCCCGGAATTATAGATTAAAATTGTTAAATTTAGTTGAAAAAAATACCCAAATTTTTCGCTTGTTTTAACCCGTTCCCTTAATGGCCTTTACGACCGATACAACCATGAGACCTTTGTACGACAAAGGTGAAACTTTCGTCTTTACGGTAGTGGTGAAACCTTCGTCTCGCATTGGTGGTATTTTCTTATGACCAATGTCCTATGTAAACCTTACCAGGGTGAGCTTTAGGTGTGACCCTCCGTCGTGCGTATGTGAGACGTAAATTTATGAAAAGAGAAAAAAGTATTTTAATGACGCCATCATAAAATTTAATTCGAATTGTCTAAATTTATTTGTGTTTTCATGTTTAAATTCAAGGTAAAATAAACTCTTTGTTTTATTCGCAAACTCTGTATTTAGGCTCGACAATTTTCACTCGACAGCTGGTTGTTTTTTATTTGAATTTTTGTAATATTTTAAGTATTTTTCTTCTCATGTAATTTGTCGACGCTTATTGACAAAAAATCGAAAATTATTCAAACAAAACCGCGTTAAAGCGGGGAAAGATTAACAATCAGACAGTCTGCTGGGGTTCTTCCGCCTGATCTTGAAAAATAGCACTTTCAAAAAACAAAGATTTAATTTTTAATTTTTCTAGAAACAATAATACAACAAAATTATTTTTGTATATTTATTGCTGAACAAAAATAATTTTGTGAAAATCTAAATTTATCCAACTAAAAGTTTTGCCCAGTGATCACCAGCAAACCGCATTTTTCTTGCTCACTAAAACTAATTTTCCAAAAAAATATTTCATTTAGGTACAAAAATTTAACTTCCACCAAAATATTATACTTTGAATACTAAATAAATATTTTTTGAAATTTAAAACATCATGCGGACTGGTCTGAAGAGGCAAGCACTTCAGGGATGAGCTCCTGAGGGGCTTCCTAAACTGTCTGAGCAAGTTTTTTATAGGATCAATTGGGGGAAGGCGGGGGGGGGAACTTCAGGAAGGACACAAAGAACAGGAAAATTTGTTGAAAAGTGAATGCAGGATAGAACTATGGGGGAAAGGTAATAGTATAAGTCAAAAATGACCAAGAACATATTTCAAAATAGAAAACAAGAAAAAAAATGTGCAAAATTCCTAAAACATTTAAAAAAAACGATCAAAACCAAAAAAAACGTCAAAAAAATAGGTGATACGGGCGTGTTTCATTTTGGGGGGGGGGGGCGGCCCAAGTTTTGTAAAAAATTTAGGCCCCCCCCAAGCCCCCGAAGTACAAAAAAAAATTTCGGGGGGGGGGGGGCGCTGCCCCCCCTTAATTTTTGAAAAGGTTAAAAAAGCAGGGATAAACGTAGATAAAGTTGTATGTGTATAATACACTGTTTTTGGCCTAATAACCTATTATCTAATGTTTTTAGTGATAAAAACATGTTTTCTTAGTTGAAAATTACATTAGCACACATTGGCAGATCCTGGATTTCACAAATAAAGAATTAAGAGACCCCCCTCGGCTCACCCACATTGTAAACCAAAGCACAAGCAGCATCTACTCCATGTTATTCAGGGACCTACCTACCTATATGAAAAAAATAGCCAATGCTATAGGCACGCCCCCCCCGCGTCCCTGGTGAAATATGACAACTATTTTGAAAGCAGATGGGGAGTATGGACCGGGAACCAAGGAGGACTAACCACCAAGGGCTATTGCTTCTTATTTTTTGAAAGCTTGAGGGTCCAAGGAGGGAGTAGGGTCTACGCTGCACTGCACTAATATAATAAATATTATTATTTACAGCTGTTGCAGCGATTTTATAACATTTTAGGTTTTAAAGCGGGGAAAGATTAACAATCAGACAGTCTGCTGCGGTTCTTCCGCCTGATCCTGAAGAATGGCACTTTTAAAAAACAGATTTTATTTTTAATTTTTCTAGAAACAAAAATACAACGAAATTATTTTTGTATATTTATTGCTAAACAAAAATAATTTTGTGAAAATCTAAATTTATCCAACTAAAAGTTTTGCCCAGTGGTCACCAGCAAACCGCATTTTTCTTGCTCACTAAAACTAATTTTCCAAAAAAATACTTCGTTTAGGTACAAAAATTTAACTTCTACCAAAATAATATACTTTGAATACTAAATAAATAATTTTTGAAATTTAAAACATCATGCGGACTGGTCTGAAGAGGCAAGCACTTCAGGGATGAGCTCCTGCGGTGCTTCCAAAACTATCTGAGCAATTTTCTTGGGGACACTTCCTCTCTCTCCCCAAATTTCGGGCGTCGGCTTTACCCCCCCCCCAAACAAAAAAATCCGGGAGGCTGCCAACCTATAAAGATAGGTGAAATGTGCCAACTATTTTTCTTTGTTTTCTATGTTTATAAGCGGATAAAAAACCTGGACTGGGAACCAAGAAGGCTAGGCTAACTATCCAGGACTAATGGGTGGTCCTTTCAAAGTTTGGAAGATCTACAGAGAGGGCGGTGTCTGCACATTTCACTAAACTAAACGATTTTAAAGATTATTTAAAGCTGTTATATTTTTAGTGTTTTTTTTAGTAGGAAAATATCAATATTCACGAAACCGACGTGGTGGCGACTCGGCGTCCCCTACTTTAGTCCTGGTGTTGCCGTCGTGAATACAATTACACAGGACATGTAAACTTTTTGATCTTGTGTTTGCACACAGATTTATCAGAAATGAAACTTACTATTAATATAATTGGGAAAATAATAGTGTGATTTTTAATTTTTGTTTTACTTTTTACAATAATTTGCATTGCACTCGACCCATAATCAAGTTTCTCACTAACTGTGTTTTAGTGACTTTGAATTTTAAAATTTTCTCCCAAGAATCTATAATAACCGTGTGACAAGCTGTTCTGTCTCTATAATTAATTTTGGTCAGGTCCCCTAGAGGGTCCACCCCCGGGTGGAAGGCCAAAATTTTTAGGGGGGAGGTATCTGGACCCCCTGGCTTTTAAGGGGAGGGTCAACTCGACCCAAGGTGCGAGGTTTTAAATTTTAGGGGGGTCCGATTTTTTAACAAAATTTTTTAAATCCATAATTTAAATCCATGTTTTTAGGTCTAATATTGAATTTATATAATAAAACAGCTTATTTAGGCCTTAAAAGTATTTAAACACTGTTTTTTTTACTAAAAAACGGTGTGTTTTTGACAGTAAATAAAAAAATTATAATTGTAAATTTGTCAGGAGGGTGGAGGGGGTCAGTCTCTTTAGAGGGGAGGTCAGGCCGTACCGCTCACGAGCTTTGGGGGGAGGGGGCTCTGGATTTTTTAAGGGGGGGGGGGTCCGAAAATTTAGCTTGGTAGGCTTGGGTCATGGGCATAGAAGTGACTCAAACCCCTCAAATTTGTGGTGTTAGTTAATCAGATTAGACGTTGCTAGCCACTTCTGAAAAGGTCTCCTATTGAAAGCTAAAATTTTGAAATTTTCTTGTATTTGTCTAAGCGCTTGGCGCTTATTCTAAAATGCTTTTAGTACCACGATCATAGGTGTCCGACCAGCCTGGACTGGCCGGACCGCCCCCCCCTGAGGGCCGGTCCAGGGTACCCCTCCGCCCTAGCGCCCATTTTGGACCCTCCCCCCTAAAACCCCGGTCCAGGCCGACCCCCCCTGAAGGCGGTTTTTGACCCTCCCCCTAACAGCTGTTCCACCTCCCCCCTATCTACTTCTATAGATTTGTTATTTTAGGTTATCAGAGCATGTTATTATTTTCAGTCGCGCGCACGAAAAAAAAAAGATTTTTGCGTCTATGGCACATTAAGCACAGTACGTATATAAAGTTAGCGCACGAATTTTAGTTTATTGTTATTGGTATATCAATAATTGATCGATTTTTTGGAAAAAACATTATAAAATATTACTCTTAATTAAATAGTTTATTTTTGTTTTTAATTATAAAAACATTTACTTGTTTACACATTAAAAAGCTTAACAATCCAATAAACTATCGAGAACAAAATTTGATTTTATTTTGCAAACTAATAAAAAAGAAAATCTACTTCGTTTTACAAAATACTATATACAATAACTAAAATTCGTGCGCGGAAATACGTGCGCGCACAAATTTTGTGTGCTAAATTTAACTCTAACTTAAACTTTAACTATCTAACTTTAACTTTAACTCTATACAAATTTTTATAATTTATAATAAACCTTAGGTTTTTTACAAACTGGTTGGAACGTAACATTAAAAATAAAAAAAAAAACAAAATTCAGATGTTCGTTTTAAAAACGAACCGTTTTTTAAAAACGAACAGTCCGTTTTTTGCGCTGCCGCCATTTGTTAAACACTTGCCCGGCAAGTTGCCGCATGCAAAATAATGAAATGAAAACAAAATACAATGATTATTATTATTTATTATGTAACCGGAAAATAGAAGAAAGTTGGTCAAACTTTTACCGGAAGCAAAAAAAAATCAACAAAAAGGTACCTCTTATAATATGTTAACGTTTTTAACAGTTTCCAAAAGTTTTTTTGGCAGGTCCAGGCTATTCCCCCCCCCTAAGTACCCCAGTCCAGGCTTCCCCCCTAAGGACCCTTCAGTCCAGGCTACCCCGGGGTCAAATTTATTCGAAAATTTGGTCCAGGCTGACCCCCCTCCTGGGCCTACAAAATGGTAAAAAATGGGCTGACCCCGGGGTCAGACCCCCCCTAGCCGTCAGGGGTCGGACACCTATGACCACGATTGACCACAAAAATGCGTAATTTTTTTGCGAAAATAAAGTATCACATATTCCGACCTGTGCTCGCCCCCCGGGGTTTTACTGGGGGGCAATTCCAAAACGGGGGGCACGGGGGGGCAACTTTTTTGAAACGGGGGGCAATAAAACTGGGGAGGGGCAACCGGGGAGAAAGAAAAAAAAAGAAAAAAAGAAAGAAAAGAGAAAAAAGGGACAAGAAAAAAGCGAAAATAAGGTAAAAATATATCTAAAATGGCTTAAAATACATTGAAATAGGCTAAAGCTACAAAAAATTCCCGATGATGGCGTCATCATAGGTCAAAAATGGCGTCATAATTTTAGGGTACTTTTTCATTTTTTAGCGGGGGGGGGGGCAATAAAACGGGGGGGGGGCAAATCCTCCAATAAAGCGGGGAAGGACATTTCCAAACCGTACACAGGTCTGCATATTTTTGATTACTGTCTTGACTGATAATAATACCAAAAATATATAATATACCGAAAAGTGTCAACTCCATAAGAGACAAAAGCCTTTACCTCTTTTCCGCGCGGGGGGGATCTCTTCCCCCCCCCGCGCTCGGGTGGGGTCGCCAGTCTCGCCGCGCCACTTGCCAAAAAATTTTCTTCCTTTTTCTTTCGCTCCAAGTAAGCACAACCTCCTTCTTTTTTTTTTTTCCAATAATTATTACATTAATTATCAAAAATATTCCAACACAAAATTGCGCATGTACGAATTTTCTAGCAAAATAGTTAGTTTTTAGTCGTGCGTTCTCAAAACTTCGCCAGTTTTGTCTAGTCCTCTCACGCAGCTATTTCTAATTCGTATTAGTTTTTTGTAAAAAAATGCGAATTTTTTTACACTGAATGCTTTTTTTTTCGCACTGCTACGATTTTTTACAACAAAAAAAGACAATTTTCGCATGTGCGTGTATTTTGCAAAATTTTGTTCAGAAATTTGTGTACAGTCAGGCATTTTCTTGCGTTATATATATTCTTGTTGTTATTAAGCAATAAGCACTACACAGTAAAACAAGGCAAACAATAATTATACTTTATACCTTTGAATATTAAATGTTTTTTAAGAAGGTTTAGACACCTATACTTTCTTCATTCCAGGAAGTTTCTTGTTGTCAGCAAAAATTGTTAGCTAATTATTCAAAGCGGGTTCGCAATTGGCTTGCAATTGTTTGCAATGGTCGAAGCAATGCAATTAATGAAGTTAATTTGTTATATTATGCCAATGCCACTGCATTGACCTTAAAAAAATGTTGCATCCGCAGATTTGTGCAGAAATGTGCCTCCCCGTTTTGTTAGTGGCAGTGCCCTCCCCCCTCGCCCAAAAATTAAAAAAACAAAAAAATATGGTGTCAATTTTGATCTATTATGACGTCATTTTCGCGAAATTTTTGAAATTTTTAGTTTGTTTTAGTGCATTTTAAGCGATCGATTTTAGACCTATTTTACGTTAAATTTTGTTTTTTTTGCCATTTTCTTTTTTTTCTTTCTTCTTAATTTGCCCCCTGTTTCAAAAAAATTGTCCCCCCCTCGATAAAACCCCCCGAAGGGCACAGATCTACATCTGGTAAGTTAGGCAAGCCTGTGAAGTGCCTATTCCCGGGATTGGAATGGGAGGAGAGAAGGCGCGCGGCATTTCCAAAATTGAAGGTAAACCTGGGTGCAATTTTTTAAACTGGATTGCAAAAAGAATAAAACAGGGGCATGCAGGAAAAAAGGGCAAAAAGAAAGAAGAAATAGAATTAAGGAGAAAAAAATGGAATTAAAGTAAAAGTAGGTTTAAAATGGCTTAAATTTTGTTAAAATAAGCTAAAAATTGCAAAAATGTCGCAAAATTAGGTCAAAATAGCTGATTATTACTTTTTATTATTATTTTTTATATTTTAGGTGGAGGGGGGAGGCACAGCCACTACTCCAGCGTGGGGGAAATTTTAACCCGCTTTAAATAATTAGCTAACAATTTTTTGCTGACTAAAAAAAACTTTCCTGGAATGAAGAAAGTATAGGTGTATAAACCTTCTTAAAAAACATTTAATATTCGAAGGTATAAAATATAATTAATGTTTGCCTTGTTTTATATATAATACTTATTGTTTAATAACAACTAAATATATATAACGCAAAAAATTCCTGACTGTACACAAATTTCTGAACAAAATTTTGCAAAATACGCACATGCCGAAAATTGTCTTTTTTTGTTGTAAAAAATTGGCAAGCAGTACGAAAAAAAGCGTCCAGTGTAAAAAAATTGGCATTTTTTTACTAAAAACTTAATACGAATTAGAAATAAGCTGCGTGAGAGGACTGACAAAACTGGCGAAGCTTCCAAAACGCGCGATTAAAAACTAACTATTTTTGCTCAAAAACGTACATGAGCAATTATTTGTTGAAATATTTTGATAATTAATGTAATAATT
>JASAMX010015729.1:0-11750 GCA_030248175.1 Microlaimidae sp. YZB2_3
AAATACTTAATACAGAACGTTTGTGAATAAATACTTTAGTGTATTCTTAACGTATTATTTCCACAAAAACACATAAAAACGTTTCAAATTACAATATCTAGCCTGAAAACAAAACAAAACAGTTTAAAACCGTAGGGTTTTTCGAAAAAGATCACACTAAACTGTTTTTTTTTTCTTAAATTTAAAATTTTTCGGTATAAATAAAAGTTTTTTGAATACAGGAAAATAGTCAAAAATAGCTTATTTTTGACGTTTATTTTGGGTACAATAACATCGTCAGATACGTAAGATTGATCACAGATTGTAAATTTGAATCAAATTGTCCACAAAAGAATGTGACCTTAAGCTAGCACCTATGCTGCACGTTATTGCTTCCAATACAATCAGCGAAACAAGATTCAGATAAAGTGCAGTCTGAATCATTATTGCTAGTTTTAGAATTATTTGATTAAATTAAGGTTAAATCGTGAAAACTGTTTGTTAACTTCAAAGCCTTCGAATAAGTTAAAACTAAATTTCGCTATTTTTTTGTTCCTGAGAATCGTCAGTGGAGTTAACGCCAGAATTAGTATAAGCTTTGGATAAAAACAAAAATTCCGACAAAAACAACTTTTCAAATATGTTAAAAATTAAACTCTTATTAAAAAAGTTGCAACAAGCTTAAAGATATGTTCAATTAAATTTTATGTTTGAGTTTCTTCGGAGAGTCATCGTAATTTTAAGAAAATAACACACTTTTCTGTTTTTTCATGGTTAAGTGTTTTTCAAATTTTTTTGTGCCACCGACTTTAAATTTACAAATATTAGACGCATTATCATATTTAATATGATCAAAATTATATGTTTAAAGCTTTAAAATTTTGACTTTTGCGACATTTTGTTTTTTTTTTTTCAAAACGATTAATCGCTTTTTGCGACTTTTTGTTTTCTTTCGCAAACCAGTAATCGCTCGTTACCACTTTTTGTTTTTATTCGCTAAACCATTAACCGCTTGTTTAGTTTTGTTACTGAATCTCGTGAACGATTTAGTAAACCGGGTTACTTTATAATTACTGGTTTTCAGCAGTAAGTTTTTAATCATTTATAATTGTACTGCAAAGTTTTTTTTTGCGCGAAAGCTCTGTATCATGATTTCAGTAACTAGTGATTTATGCTTAATATCATTAAGTGTATTACTTACAGCCAAATCAGTAAGGCAGTTTAGAGAGTAAAAGTAATTTGTGATTTTTATTTCACTAAAGTAAAACTAAAGGTCATATTTTTATTTAAGTAAACAAAAAGTAAAAGTAAAGATTTAGGGTCGATAAAGCTGAAGGAACTTGGAGTTGGAACTTAGAACCAAAAACAGGAAACTTAGAGCAGTAAGTAGGAAATTTGGACCTAAAAGTAAAAATCGCTAAAAAAGTGTGCCTAAGTCTTAGCGAAGATTTAGGGTCGATTGAGCCTTGGGAACTTGGAGCTGGAACTTGGAGCCAAAAATAGGGAACTTGGAGCCGTAAATGGGGAACTTGGAGCCGTAAGTAGGGAACTTGGAGCCAAAAATAAAAATCGCTAAAACGTGTACCTAAGCCTAAGCGAAACCTAAATTTTACCCCAAACCATTTTTTGAAAGGCTTCAAGTTCCCATAGCTCGTGGCTCCAAGTTCCCAAAAATTTTTTATGGCTCCAAGTTCCCTGATTGTGGCTCTAAAGGCCCCGTACCTTAGTGAAGCCTAAATCTAAGCCCAAAACTAATTTACTTACGTGGTCCACGTTCCCATTGTTCGTGGTTTTAAATTGCCAATAATTTCTGATGGCTCCAAGCTGTTGCACATGTCATTCACAACCACAAAAATGAAAGCTATAATGTACAATAGGAAAGCTTGTATTATGGTAGGTGTTGTAATGATATGTTTTTAAATCACATAAACATCCGCATTTTTTTAGGATTTGTACAAAATAATCATCTTTTGAATTTACAAATACAACTAGTTTTTGTCTTAAACTGGCTTAAAATTAATAATAAATATATTAATTATTGAGGGAGAGCTAAAATATTACGACAATAACCTCGAAATTAACGATTATTTTCAAAAGTATATTTGACCAGACTATTTAAGTTAAAATTATTTTATTATTTATAATTCCTTCCACGGTATAAAATACAGAATTAAAAATTATACACTTATGCACAAATTATTTAAATATGGTAAAAAGAAACAAGATAAATGGCATGCATTTTTTACGTAAAGTCAAGTAAATAAATAATTTATTAATTTTTTAAGTGACAGACGAAATTCTATATTTTTAAGTCCCACTTTTTCCATTTATTTATTTAGGACACCGTTAAATTAAAAATGTTTGACAAATTTTTGAAGAACTTCAGTTTTTAATTTGTTTTTGAAGTTTTTTATATTAGTAGCCGTTACGATATCGTTATTTTGAGAGTTCTAATTAGGGATTACGCGACTGGCAAAGAAATATTTGTAAGTGTCACATTTTGATGTTGGAATCACGAGTTTTTTTGCTATTACCCCTGGTGTGTAAGTTGTTGGAAAATTTGAAAAAGTCAAATTTGTTGACATCCACAAGTTCGTTTACAATTTTGAAACACTGAACTAAATCATTTCAAATTCTAGGCATTTCAAGGCTTTCAAGAGCAGGTTCCTTTAGGCGCTGGTTCTAACTAAATTGTAGGTTTAGTATGACGAGACCATTTGACAAATTTTTTTAGGGACATTATAATAATGATTCATTCTTTTCATATTTTTCTCTAATACTATTCATTCATAGTTTTAATTGTCTGCATAAATTCTCGCGGTTGTGCGTTCTTCAGTTTTAACAAAGTTTGTAATGAATTTATATGAGGAACCCAAAACTTATATTTAGCAAAATTTTCCGAAAGACCTATTTTGTAGTTATTTACTATTGATTTTTATATAATATTTATGTTTGGTGTTTGCCTCAAGCTCCACAACTTCAAAGCAAAACTGCAGTTTTTAGAGCTCCAAAATGTTTTATTTAGAGCTTTGCTTTTGAAAACTTAGGGCGTGTAATCGCTCTTAGTAGGGCGTGTCCTAATAAAAGCTTTCACTATTTTAATTTTAATTTAAGTTAATTAGAAAACGTTTTCATTGAGATGCGAAAAAAACAGAATTGATTTTGAAATAAATCTTTTTAAGTTAAGTAAATTTTCACATTTGTCGTAAAAAAGATGAAATCGTACTTTTTTTAAAAAAAGTAAAGCAGCAATGTCTACTGTTTTGTACTTTTTTTTACAATAGGTTAAAACTTCATGTATGCAGGTCGCTTGTATCAATAAGGGGAAAACCTACGTGTCTCGCCATTCTGGTACTATTTGCTATTCTACTGGCGCTGGCCACCATCGCGCTATTTTCTGCGCTCATACCACGTCTCCGGTCCATGACTTACCATCCGCATGTCTGTACATCGGCGAACTGTTTGGCGGTGGCCGCCAACATTCTGGACAAAATGGACTTCTCTAAGGATCCTTGCGTGGATTTTTACTCGTTTGCCTGCGGGAACTTCGCCTCGCGCCATCCGACCACGTACGTCGGCCAAAAAATCAACGCTCAATCTCTGATAACGGACTCTACTGACGATAAAATAGGTTAATTTATATATAATTGTTTTAAAAGAGTGAACCTTCCTCCTTCGATGGGTGGTAAATTACACATATTAATGGGTTGTGTAAAACTGTGGATGGGTTGCGCAGTTGTTTGAAGGAGAACAAAAGGAAATTATGTGAAAAATGGTTCCAGTTCGAAGTGGACCGGGTTGCCGAAAGCCAAAAACTACCCCAAAAATGAAATGGGAAGAGGTTAGGTTAGGTTTTGCTTAGCTTAGGTTTTGATTAGCCTTAGATTTTGCTTAGGCTTAAGTTTTGCTTAGGTTTAGGCTTAGCTTAGATTTTGCTTAAGCTTAGAGGTTTTGCTTGGGCTTAAACTTAGCTTAGCTTTTGCCTAGACTTAGTTTCGCTTAGGTTTAGACTTGAGTTTGCTCAGACTTAAGTTTTGCTAAGGCTTAGCTTAAGTTTTGCTTAAATTTCGCTTAGGCTTAGCTTAGGTTTTGCTTAGGCTTAGCTTAGTTGCTGATTTTCTTTACCGATTTTAGGGTAGGTTTTGGCACTTCTCGACCGAGTTCGAAAGTTTTATGAATACTATACCGTTAATTTAATAATTTTCAATATTTTTTTCAATTTTATTTCAATTTTAAATATATATTTACCCTTTTTGATAAAGCAGATGAAAAAAACGTGCGAAAAAGCAGAAAAGTAGAAAAAAAGGCTTAATTGCTGTTGGGAAATAAAATTTAATTTGAGTTTTCGTTGCTACCTTACTGTTTCTCGGCCCAGATACAATAAGAATGCAATCAGTCTTTAATAAAACAATAAAGACATCTTGAATAAAAACGCAATAAGCAATAAATCGATAAATTGATAGCCAAACGCAAAAATTGTCGAGATACCCAGACCCAGACGCAATAAAACAATAAATCAATGTCCAGAAGTGATGAGAGTTTAGTGATGTCCTTACCCTCTACTCCGCAGCTCCGACCAATTAGTGCGGAAGGAGCTCCAGAGCTCCGCCTCTTAAAAGAGCGATTTTAAACTTAGTTTAGTTTGAAATGCACTTAAAGTTATTCTATGTGCATTTTAAGACTATTTTTACTGTTTCAAGTTATAAAAAGATTTTATATTTCTAAGTTTTGAAAAAAAATTATATTACAAAGAAATTTAACAAAATAATTCATGGTATCACTTTTTATTATTCATAAAAACAAACAAAGCGCGGGTCCGGGCTCCGGGGGTCACTACGGAGCTTGAAGCTCCGGGGAACATCATTAATAAACGTTTACACAATAAATCAATAAATAAATGGATACCCAGATGCGAGAAAAATCTACACAATAATTAAAATTCTAAGACGCGATATACTCTGAAGGGACAATTGCCTTGTTATAAGCGTTGTTATTTTCAAAATTAAGATTTTAAAATAAGTTTTTATATGCGGGCTACATTTTTATGCTATATATTTTAAAATTTAAGTTAGTTTTTATGTGTTAAGTTTTTTGGTGAATAAAAAACGCGCGAATAAAATATTAAATTGCATTGCAAAATATTAAATTTTCTTTTCAATATAATATAAAACCGTTTTTGTAAATCCACGGCAAGTCATTAAACAAACTAAAGCAGTTCGGTTAAAGCGAAGATCGAAATGGATTTTGATAATAAGCAGAAATTAGGGCCTGAAAATAAATAAGAAAAGGCAATGTGGTGTTCCAATCTTTATTACCGCCAAACGTTTAATGTTTCTTCCATTTATTTTTGTTCGCGTCATTGAGTTTTTGTCCAAAATAAACTCGGGCGGTATTTCTAATAAAATATGAACAAAAAATTATAATATAAAGCGAATTATTCTTAACATATTTTGCAAAAACACAATTTTAAAATTACTTCGTTGCCTTCATTATTTTTTTATGCAAGTGTATGCTATTGTTGAGGACACAAAAAATAACGCTACGTATTGTATAGAAATATTAGCAATGTTTCCCGAAGATCTGAGCTCTGGAGCTTCAAAGCTCAGTTCAGCGTCCCGAGCATCCCCGGAGCTCCAAAGAACCGCCCTTTTTTGGTAATTTTGTGAATATTTTGAGAGTAACGTGACTGATTATTTTGTCAAGATTGTTTGCAAACTGATGCTTGTACAAAAATGAAGTGGATAAAAAAAAATTTTCGAACAGGCACATTTCACTACCAAAAAGGTTTATTTAAACGACAATTATATTAATATATAGCTAATGTTACACTATACACTTAATAAAATTTTGTAAACATCGATTAAATCGTTAGTGAGATATGCTCACCTGAATTTTTTGGAATCCAACAAATTTTTGTATAGACTTTAGTGGTTTTTTAAAACTTATTGAAAACATTAAAAAAAGTCCTAAAATGAGTGTAGATAAATTGAAAACGTATTTAAAGCTTAAATTAGCTTAAAATTGCTGATTTAAAAAAAGGTGGAGCTCCGGAGCTTCTGCAAGTTCTTCCGTTTTTTTATAAAAGAAGTTTTGGAGTACGATATTATATGAAACATCTCTCTACCAGATATATTAAAATCAAACCATGCAGATACTTTAATACCTGATCATATTCTCATGTACTTCGTTTTTGACTCCTGTCATTGTTTGATTGTTCCATGAGTGATAAGCCTAAAGAGTGGGTTCTGTTACTCAGATTCATTTCTGTTTCAGTTTGTAAATGCAATTCGATTGGTAGTTTTTTCTCACTGCATCCTTTTAAGTCATTTCTGTTAACAATAATGATGTAATTCAGACATTCCATTTTTCAAAATTGTTGTACCTATTCTGCTTCTTTTATCTATATCGTCATTGTGTCATTTTGCCCGCTTTCGGATTTTCTAAAACTGTTTAAAAAAATTATATAATTGTTTTTTTAACATTTTTTATCAATTGAAGAGTTTTTTTAATTTATTGTCACCGAAATATTTCTCAGTTTTCGCCCGGCAATGCTTTTTTAAATTGCTGATATATAAAAGGTTAATATATAAAAAAGTTTTTAAAAAGTACAAAAAATAAAGAAAATGTTGTGCTATCTATAAAGAATTATAACGTAAATTCAAATGTACATGAAGGTATTGAAGAGTATTTTCCATAATGATTTTAGTAAAATAATACGGAAAAAACGGATACTAAGTAACAATTTCTTACGAGAAACAATTTCTAAAAAAGATAACATATGGAACCCTAATATATACTATAAAAATTGAATGTCCCAAAGAAAAACAAAGTAATAAGTCATAAATCAATAAATAAAACGTACATCTTCTACCAATTCGTCTCCTATATTTTATCGTTAAAACCGTTTTACATTTGCATTTTTTAACGGTAAAGTGTAGGAGCTAAATTGGAAGGATATTTATATTATATTAATAAATTCATGAATTATTATTTAGTTTATTCCATAATGCATTTAATTTCTGTATTATAGTTTACCGTTTTATTATGTTTTTTTAATCACAAAATATTTTTTCTAAAGAATTTGTTTTATTTTTGGCGTTCCGTTTTTGTCCCGTCTTTTTTTTACTAATAATATTATGCAAAATACTTATGAAAAATACCTTTTCGCGAGGCACCTGCTTTAATTTTAACTGACGTATTGCAGAGTTAGTAATTAGGAAATAAATCTGTAACCATAATTTTTATGCCAACATGAATACAAATATAAATACATTAAAAGAATAAAATTAAATTGTCGTTAGGCTTAATGTGAATTCAAACTTTCATGCGATTTGCGTTCAATGTATAATATGATGATTTTTGGATATACGCAAAAAAAATCACTACATATATTTTTTGTACTTAGCGTTTTAACGTGTTAAGGTTCTGGCGCAGTGGCAGAACGCGCGTCTTGCGTACTGAAGGTTTCTTAATCGAGTCCCGACTAAGACATAATACAGTGTAATAATATTGATTTATTTGTTAATATGTTATATGTAGTATTTGGTTGCACAGTTAGTGCTGAGTGATATTGGCCTTGCGTATTCTATGCTTTTGCGAAATCAATAAACTTTTAAATCAGTGTTTTATCGTTTAAGCTACGTTGTATTTATTATAAAGTAGTACTTCATTTAAAAGATATTTTATTGTTTAAAACTTGTTCTGCCAAAAAAACAATATTTTGCAATAATAGACTAATTAAAGCGATGAATAAGTTTATAAAAAAACAATTTAAAACGGTAAGTTTGTAAAATTAAAACCATAAAATTGTAAACAAATAGTAAAACATAATGTCACTAAATCGTTCTAAAAGTAAAAAAATATTGTAGTACTGATATAGCAATTACTTGAGGCGGCTACTTTATGAGCACAAGAAATGGGTTTTTGGTTTGCTTCCTTATTCATTTTGGTTGGTAGTCCAAAACTCTTGAATATACTGGCATTTAACTCCGCTTTGTTACGTGGATTTTATCTTCACAAAAACTGTTTTTATGTTGCCTATTACTATAAATTTCAGATTTGTTGCAAAAAAGCACCCGAAAAAATTTTTTCATAGTCATCATCATCATCATCATTTATTCCAGCAAACAACATACAAAACTCTACACAATACATTGCATTACCAAGGCGAACCAATCACGTTCGCCCGATTACGATCACATGGTTTACTAGAAATGGTCCTAAGGCTTATGATAAATAAGCTCTAAAAAGGACCATTCTTTATGCGGTTTTTAAAAATATTTAATGAAGAAGCGGTTATTTGATTTTCAGAGAGGGAATTCCAATTTGAAACAACTCTGTTGCAAAAAAAGAATTTTCGACAGTTTATTCGTGATTTCTGAACTTTAAGCTTTAGGGAATGCCCTCTAGTAGGGTTTTGATTAAAGTAGAAAAAATCATTTGGATTAATATTTGTTTTTAAATGAAGTATCTTGTAGCACTCAGAAAGATCACTAATATTTCTTCGATCACTTAGCTTTTGAAGCTTTAGAAATTTTAGTCGTTCTTCATATGAAACGTAACTTAACTGACATCTCTTGTATAATCTTCGTGTGAAATTACGTTGAACACGCTCAATAAGTTCGACGTCTTTAATCAAGTATGGACTCCAAACAACACTAGCGTATTCAACAATTGGACGAACAAATGATGTGTATGCTTTTAAAAAGTTTTGTATCGAGTTGGAACAAAATGTTCTGAATATTAAAGAAACAATTTTTGAAGCTTTTTTTGCTACGATTTCACAATGCTGAGAAAATTTTAAATCTTCAGAAATGTAAACTCCTAGATCTTTAGATAATTTCTTTTTAAGTAAAATTTTGTTTTGTAACTTATAATCAAACGGATTTTTTTGTTTTTTGATTCCGATATTCAGAATTTCGCACTTATTGTCAGCCAACTGCAATTGCCATTGTTTTGACCAGACCCATATTCTATTTAAGTCATCCTGAAGCAATCCTCTTTTTTCTTCCCCATCTTCCTTTGAATAATCGATATAAACCTTGGCATCGTCGGCGAAGAGCTTTATCTTAGAGTGTTTTACACAATCAACGATGTCGTTTATGTAAATCAAAAACAAAAAAGGTCCCAAAACGGATCCTTGAGGAACTGAGCTTTTGACGCAATAAGAAGCTGATTCTTGATTATTTAACAGTACCTTAAGGTCTCTACCGACTAAGAAACACTCGATCCAACGGAGAAACCTTCCAGTTACCCCAAACTTTTCTAATTTGTATAAGAGTTTCTGGTGTGAAACCGTGTCAAACGCCTTTGCAAAATCCAAATAAACTACATCTATATGTTTTTTATTTTTAAGCGATAAAGTCCATTCGTTTAACGTTTCAAGCAACTGAGTTATAGTTGAGCTGTTAGCCTTAAAGCCATGTTGGCACCTTGACAAAACATTTAAAAAAAGGCAGAGAGTTCATCCATAACTAGTCGCTCCATAGTTTTACAAGCAAAACTTGTTAGTGATATAGGACGGTAATTTTTTTTATCGCTTTTTGATCCTTTTTTGTAAATAGGGATAACAAAAGCCGTTTTCCAATCATGTGGTAAAGAACCTGAGTTAAAAGATTTTTGAAAAATGTAACTCAGTGGCATAGCTATTAGGGTTGATAATCGTCTAAAGAAGTAAGCAGGAAAACCATCAGGAGTTTTGGATAATTTAATTGGAAGTTTTTTAATGGCATTTAACACTTTTTTCACGGGAAAAGACATGTTTTCTAAATTTCCTATTTTTTTGATATCAAACGATGGCAGATTTCCATCATCTTGAGTAAAAACTGAGGAAAAATAATTTGCAAACAATTCAGCTTTATCTCTATCGTTAGTGACAATTGATCCTGTTTCGTTAAAAATTAGCGGAATGTTTTCTTTTGTTTTGATATTATTGTTAACATATTTGTAAAAAAGTTTTATGTTTCTTGAGCTTAAAACTCGTTCTTCTAAAGTTTGATTATATGTTTTAACTAATTGTTTGTATTCTTTGCAAAGCTGTTTATATTTTGTGTTATCTCCAGAAAGTTTGTATTTTCGCCACGCTCTTTGTTTTTTACTTTGAAGTCTTATTAAATATCCTGGATATTTTTGTTTATTTGTATTTGGATTTTTGTTTATTTCTTTTAGCGGAACGTGTCGTCGTATTCCTTCAAATAAAATGTCCTTAAAACATTGCCAATGTTCTTCAATATCTGTGCAAAATGAAAAAAGATATTCCCAGTCAACTGTCATTAAAAATAAGGAAAGCATTTCATAATCAGCTTTGGAAAAATCAGGCACCCAGCGTTGCTCAGTTAAAATATTAGAAGAAGATACAAAAACATTGGGGGGGAGGGGGAGTTGAATAAAATTGTGGGCGGAGGTGGAAAATCGCGGCAGATTTTTTATTAAAAAAAATTTCTGGATCGTTCGATAAGACTAAATCAAGATAATTTGTATTTCTCTGTTGGTTCGTTAGCTAACTGCGATAGACTAATTTCATTGAAAAAATGAAACCATCTCTTTTTCATTGGAATTATTGGAAATTAACCAACGACTTTGGCCAATCAATACCCGGTAAGTTGAAGTCACCAGCAAGAATAAAAGATCCTCGAAAATCTTCTATAATTTCACGTAATAATTGAAAAATATTTAAGTCTATTTGACGATTAATTTGTGGCTTCCTATACAAGCAGACAAGCCTTACTTTTGACTTACATACTAGTAAAAGATCGACAACTACAATTTCAATATTAGAAAATCTTTCTGGTATTGGAAGTTGAATGGTGTGATAACTATTTTTTTGTTAAAATACACACTCCACCACCCTCTTTATTAAATCTGTCCATTTCGATAGACGTTGAAAGCACAATTATTATGTATCATGTTGTTTGAAATACTTTCATTAAACCCTGTTTCCGTAGTCATAAAAATATCTTTATCACCAAATATTTTATCCCGCCCCGAATCAAATATTAAATTCACCCAAGGCTTTTTGCTACACTCCTTGCATTAAAATATAAAGCGTTAATTAACGGTTTAGTAAAAACGTTGTAATTGGTTTTTTGCTCGTCAGCCTATTTTGAATCCGATATTTAATTTCGGTGTGGGAAATGTTGTCAAATAAATAGGGTTCACCTCCGTCGGAGTAACGAAACGAATGTGAACCCGCCTTGTTTGGTCTTGTTGTATTTTGTTTTTCATTTCTATTAAACCGACTTGCTTTTTCCTTTGTTCGTTAGTTAGTGACGGTCTCACGTACACACCCTGGTACTTATCACAACTTTTTAGATTACCGCCCGACCGCACTATTTTGTTTCTAACCCTGTTGGAGACCAATCGTACTTTTAAAAGGCGATTCGGAAATCGCTCCGTTTTTTTGCCAATACGAAAGTGCTCTACCATGGAGACTATTTCGTCATCGCCCGCCAAAGTTGTAACCAGCTCTTGAACGGTTTGAGCTTCCTCCTTGGGAGAAGACGCCGCCGTTAAACCTGAAACCACCATCATGGTGGAATGATCCTTAGAACTTTCAATTTCTTCCATGTATTTCTTCATAAATGGAATAAGCCCCAGAAAAACTGCCTCGCAAATTTCAGACACTAACTCTGTGTTAATGGAGGTTTTTCCTTCAAAAGAAACTAATTTTTCTTTAAGGTTTAAATTGTTATCTTCAAGAGTTTTTAATTGCTGACGTACTCGAAATTTTCAGCCTCCAACTCCTCCTTTTTAACCATTATTGAATTTTACAA
>JASAMX010015735.1:0-16079 GCA_030248175.1 Microlaimidae sp. YZB2_3
GCCATTAGAGTTATTATAATATCAGTGTTTATATCAAAAATATATAACCCAAGAGAATTTTAGGTTTTGTGTACAGTAAATTTTTTAACTGAATTTTAAAAAAATGATGCACATCTTACTTTTCGGCGCTAGCTACTTTCTGTGAACTCAATAAAAATTTTTCGCACAGCAATATTTTGTACACCAAACTCGTTTTTCTGACACGCTTATAAATCGCCACGTAGAAAAAATTGTATAAATCGGTAATAATTGCTATTAAATTCGCTCATGTGTGAGTTTTTCTATGAAAGTTTATTGTACAACTGGACATTTGTTTGGGTTATATTATATTCTTACTTTTATCTTTTATTTTAAGTGTTACTGAAACTGTTTTTAGTTTTAGTGATCTTAAAACATTTTTTTAAATAAAAAAAAATTCAAGTTGATTTCTTGTTTTTATTTAGCATTTTTAAATTTATTGCTGAAACTACACTGTTATTCATAAATTTTGTGTAGGGTGTATTTGGACTGGGTCCGCTTGATTTGGCAGGAAAACCCTGTGAAGTCTGTGCACTTTTTTAGCGAGTTTAGTATGTTTAATATTTTTATTTTTTCATAAAAACACCAAAATTTTTAAAAGAAGAAATTAGTATAAACTGTTTGTATTTAATTTGGAAAAGTTTTCAAATAAAATTTGCCTAAAAAATAAATTAATACGTGTCGAAAATTAACGATATTAAATACTGGACACAGTCTAAAAAGTGTACCATCTGTCCAGAGTTTTCTTGCCAAAAGTTACGGACCCAGTTTGTATAAATACGGTCCAAAATTTTATGAATACCAGTAAAAAAGCTAGGTATTTAAATAGAAATTCCAATAAAAATTATCTTCGAGTTTTTATTTTAAGGTTTTTATAATTATATTTTTAATAAAAGTAAGCATATATAACTCAAAAATGATTAAAACCTAATTTTTAAAGTAAAAAATTTACGGAAAATTCGAATTTTACTGAAAACCCGCCATTTTCTTCTATTTCATAGGCGTACTGTTCTTTTCTAAATTATTTTTTACGCAATTTTTAACACAGTGTCAGTGTTTTGCAGTGCATATGTGAACTTTTCTTCCACTTTTGTGTGAAATAAACTGCACAAAAAACACGGGAATTGACAGTAAAAAAAATCTCTGCGTAAAAAATCAGTAGTACATGCAGAGAAAGTCGCGTGCCTTAGAAATATTGCGTTTTTCTTGCACAATTTTATTCAAAAACTCAATTTTTAATTGGAAATTTTCTTCGGCCATATGTTTTTGATAAATCTCGAGAAATAAAAAAGTAGTGCAAACTCACAAAAACAATTTCATTGAAAAAGTTCACGTGATATTGATTTTATAATTTTTGCTAAAAAATAAGTTAGCTGATTAAAATGACTAAAAAAACAACTTGAAACAAGCTAGAAAGCGAACGTAGTCGCTTGTACTCTATGTACGCTTGTACGTTTGTACGCTTGTAAGCAATAATTTAATTATTTTACCTTTTACAAAAATAAAACTATTTTTTAATTTAAAAAAATGGTAATGAAGTTTCCAAAATGTTCTATCAAATTAAAATAAAAAAGTGCGTTAAACCTCTCCTACTAAAAATGTTAAATAGAGGCAGGTAAGTAAAGTTCTAAAAAGGATTTTCTTCAAGATAATATTCTTGAAAACTAGCTTTCGATTTAGAGTTACATTTCTACAATTATCAACATATTTGATTTATTGTAATATAAAGAAATTTCGCTATTATTAAATAATTTTTTATATGGGCATCCAACTTTGATATTAGTTCCTTTAACACGTTTTGGTTTTTATAATCTAAACATACTCCCGGTATGAAATTGCTTTAACTCCTGCTCTATTTGTAGAGCATTCTTTAAAAGTAATAAGAATGGTTAGTGGGATTAAGTATAATATTGGTTTAAACTTAAATATAAATATATTTTTAATACTTACGTAAAGTGTATACTACTGTTTTAAAAAGTTACATTTTACTTTTATTTAAACAAATAAAAGTAAAGAATTCTTTATTACTTTTACTTTTACTTGACACTTAACTCTTTGGGATTTTTCTCGCGTAAATCCTTTGGAATTTTTCCTTTTTACCTTTAGCAAATTTGCAAAAGGTAAAAAGGTAAATTGCGTCAGTGCTGCAATGTGTTAAACTCTTTGGCTCTTGACAATCGTTGACGAAGTTTAACATTGAGCAGCAGTGGCGCTGAATCCCTTCTGCGGATTTTTAGCGGAATGAATACCAAAGGGTAAAATTTCACTTACTTTTACTCCTATTTTTTCCTACAAATACTTAAATTAATTTAAGTAAAATTTAAGTAATTTCAACAAGTAGATTTCCTATGGGCTTGTTGTAAAATGAGTCTCAGATGAAAGATTTTAAGTCGCTAACACACTAAACACCATTTGCTTAGACTAAAAAATTATAAAATAAAAGTTAACGCAAAACACTTTTGAACGGAGCTCTGGAGCTCCAAAAATCGACATTTTGCCCCGTTGCACAATTACTTTTATTATAATTTTACTTTTGTTTTCACTGAAAAAATAGGTCTTACTTTTGATTTACTTAAATTAAATTTCGACCATTACTTTTATTTTTACTTTACGTAAATTAAAATTTTACAAATTACTTTTACTCTTACTTTACTTAAATTAATTTTTTTAAAATTACTTTTACTTTTTCTGAAAATAATCAAAAATAAATATTTTTTACAACAGTAGTGTATACTAAATAAAATAATAATTTAAGGTTTAAAAGAATCAATATAGTGAAATATTTTTTTGTTCTGCTTAAAAAACTTTAAATTCCCTATGTGCATGTAGAAAGTTTAATGGAGAAATTTTTAATATAACATGATATTGTTGCGTTCTATTGACTATAGTTACCAAACATTTTAAGTAGCTAGTCCTTTTTGTTCTGCTCAAAAAACATTAAATTTTTCTAAAAAATTCTAAAATGTGGCTATTAATTACCTAAAACAAATAATTTACTGTAAAAAAATAGAATTTTTGAAAAAAAAACGGCCAAAATTACAAATTCTGCTAACTTATTGAAAATCCTTATTGAGTTCGCAAAAAGTATAGCTTGCGTGTGAAAAGTCACATGTTCACACTTTCTTGTTAAATTTGGGTAAAAATTACTGTACAGCTGAAAATTTTTTGGGTTATATATTTTGATATAAATAATGATATTATTTAAACTTTAATATTTATTGTACGTCTTATGAATACATATTTATTACAAAACCCTCATCTTGTAAACAAAATCTACAAATGGTTTATGTTAAAATTTTTTTAAAGCTTTTAGAATAAGGATTCATGATTAAAAAAAGAAATTTTAATTAAATAAGAAGTCTTAATAAAACCTAATATATAAGTATAATAAATATATTCATATTAAAGCAATTAAATTAGCTTTGTATATAAAAATAGGTATATGTATCACTGTCAAAAATGTTAAGAAGCGCTTTAAAATTTTCATTCTTAGGGGTCCTTACCCCGGTTTGCCCCGGCTCGTTTGACAGCTAAATTCCCGGAGACGGGTTCGGGGTAGAGAAAAGTGGATTTAACGGGATCGGGGCTGGGGCCAGGGTGGAAAAAAATCTCGGGGCAAGCCGGGGCCGGGGCCGGGACCCCGGTCGATCAATATTGTGGAGCAGTAAAGGAAAGATTTTAAATCGTTAGTTATGTATATGCCGAGATCTTTTACAGAACTAATATTTTAAGTGACTGTACTGTTTAGATTATTAGATTTCAGATTTCAGTGACTGTTCTGTTTAGATTACTGTACTTTTAAACTAAAATTATTCCAATCTAGGTGAAAGACATTACATTTTTGCAAAGCAATCTTAAGTTGCCATGTTTAATTGTTCAAAAAAATTGTTTAAATTTGACTGATTTTCATTAAAAGATACAGAGTTTTTGATTGTTTTGTACAGTTTGGCGTCAACAGTTTGGCGTCGTCAGCAAAAACGTTGACGTGGGTATTGTTGTTTAAACAACCAAGGAGATCATTAATGAACAAAAAAAGGAAAGGGACAGCCTCAAGGAACACTTGTTACTTAAGTAAAATCTGACTTGCAGTCTTCCATTATTACGCACTGTCCGCGGTTAGAAAGGAAATCATTTATCCAGATATAAAGTTTGTAACCCATAACATACGCTTTAAGTTTTATGACTGACAGTGTCAAAGGCCTTTGTGAAATCAATGTACATAACATCGACCAAAAAATTAATGAGCATAATTTTTATTATCTAACGCTGAAATTCATTCTTGTAAAATTGAAAATAGTTGAAGACCAACAGATTTTCTGTTGAGAAAACCAAACTCTTCTATAGAGAGTAAATTGTTATCCTAAAAGTATTTAACAACAGTGTAAAAAGTTATGCTTTCTATTATCTTTGAACAATTTGAAATGAGGGAAATAGGCCTGTAGTTTGAACACAAGTAAGCTAAAGCTTTTTTAAACAATTGACACACATAGGTGTCTTTTCAATCGTACAGAAGACGACCCGACTTAAAGGTGCGGTGCGGAGTCAAACTTTTTGTCTTCGATTTTGATGGTTTTTTGTAAAAACTTTACTCCTGCCCCAATAGCCCACAAAATTTTTTCATCAAAATATCTCCAGTGGTTCAGGAGATAGGACCCCCCAAAAATGGCGTTTTTTTGATAATTTTGTGCTTGAAAAATTGCTCAATGGGTATAAAAATTTTAATTACAACAAATTTACGCTCAAAAAAGTGGCTACTTTCCACTTTAATTTGATATCTTGATTGTTAAGAGTGGTGGAGTATTTGTCAAGATAGTTCGTTTCTCATACAAAACAATCTAGGGTTTTTTGCTTAAAACAAAAAGCAATGGCAGTGGTTTTCGGACAAACTAAGTGGGTTTTATCCAACTGAGCGAGTTGAGTTTGCATACAATTTATCAAGTTTTCGAGCCCTGGTTAATATAAAACTAAAAGCAGACGGTGTTTAAATTTTATGTTTTTAGAGTGATTTCTATTGTTTTTGTCTTTATATTTTTGTGAGCAATTATCTGTTTAAAAAAAGTTGTTAAAATACTTATTTGATTATTTTTAATGAGAAAATAGCAAAAATGATACATAATGTATTGCTGTCTGCCCGCACAATAGTTTTTGCAAACACTAACATTGTTGACTGTGCGGAAAATACCCTAATGAGGTAAATTTTTTAAGGAAAGGGAGCGGTGAAGGGAGTGTTTTAAAAGAGCCAAAATAAAAGCATAGAAACATAGCCATACTTTGATGATCAGCATTTTTAAAGTCGGGTAGTAAAAGGTTTGATTTATGAGGTTGACTTTCCTTATACAACTTTAAATTAATTTCACAACTAATTACAGCATGATCTGAATTTCAAAAATTTGGAGGAAGATTAACTTTATTAAAGATCTAAGGGTCATTTGTTAGTATTCACCATGGGAAGGTTCAAGAAAAATTTGAGAAAGTCCTAACGTCATAAAAGTTGTGTAGTACTTAGTTTCGTTTTCAGAGTTGCTAATTAATTCTTCAGAGTCTCACTTTATGCCTGGTAAATTCAGGTCACCTACCACCACAGATGTACCTACATAATTATTTATAATAATCTTTATAAAATCTAATAACAGCAAATCATTTTCAGTTTGATTTTAGGGGGTCTATAAACATTTATTAAACAGATTTTGTCACTTAGAATAATACGATCAACCATTACTAGTTCTGAATTTAAAATCTTTTTCAGAAAGTGTGATTTCACTGTATTTAATTTTTTTTGTTAACAAGGAATAGGACACCACTAACCTGCCTGTTCTATGTAGTCTGTCCTTTCTCACAACATTGTAATTATAATTTTTAATTATTAGTTTGGAATAAATTTGTTGAGCCAAAGCTCCTGCAAAAACATCACATCAGGTTAGCATAGTTAACATCTGCACCAGAAATCAAAAGCTCAAATTCATCTAGAAAAATCTAAAAAGATCTGGAATTTAATGTTAGAAATTTGAAAACATTTGTTTTTTTATATTGCGTTTTAGGTGCTTTTGAATTTATTAAAAAGCAACTTGGTTGCGTTTCATCCTATTTTGAGATGTTGTCTGAGTTTTTGATTTCAATAATGCACTGTTTTTCTTGGTCAAATAAATAAGGGTTCCCAGACTCAGTGTATCTAACAAAAACTTTTTGCTCTTCACTGCACGGCTGTTTTGCTTTGGCCAAAAGCAACCTTTGTTCCTTGCTTTTTTCACCATTAAGGGACAGCCTTACATAGACCTGCCTGTAAGCCTCGGTTTTCCGCAGTTTGCCGTTGGATTGAACAAAGCGGTTGCAGGTGCTGTTATTGGTGAACAGATTGTTTAGAAGCCTGGGTCTTTCAGGGTCTTTTTTTCAATGCGGAAACAATCAATAACAGAGTGCTTCTGTCATCTCCAGAGTTATTATTTGCTTCATCTAATAAATTTTTAGCCTTTTTCAGCTCTTTCTGTTGTGTCGTTGATTCTTCTAGGCCTGCTTCTACTGCAACAGTAGAACGTTCCCATTGTATTTAAACTTTTTTTATGCGGTCTTCCATCCATAGTATGAGGTCTTGGATCACACAGAAGCAGATTGTGGCAATGGAAAATTCATCAATGTCTCTGGTGGTTTTCATAACTGCTTCCAGCTTTTCAATGTGAGTCAGCAAATCATTTCGTTTAATCAGCCTCTAGTTCTGCCACTCTAAAGTGCTCATTCTTTGTATTCATGAAATATGTCCAAGTTTGATGTGCCATTTTTGGATTCTCCACAGTACAACTTTGTGAATGAGTATATAACACAGCTTAACATAAGTGGGTAAAAACCCACTTTTTTAAACTTAATTTAACGTAAGTGGATAAAACCCAGTGATGTATTGGTCGTAGTGATTGATAAACCTTATTTTCTTTTAGTTTGAAATGATAGCTAAAGTCTAAGCTACACACCTGTATAAGTATCAATTTAGTTTGTTTGTAAGTTCTTAAAATATAACGTTTTAAATTTGCATTTTTTTCGCCAGTCACAATCATTTTTGAACATGTCTACTCATATCCTACACGGAAGCTTTAGTATTAACTTAGAGAACTCTTAAGCTGAGGACTTGTTTTCAATGAGAACAAAACAATGAGAAAATAGATTTTCTTGGGCTGTTTCAACAAGCAGATTTATAGCCGAAATGGCGAATAAAATAGAAATTTACCATAATTGATGCCGAATTAAAGTGAGTATGCAAATATTTTTCGGATAGTTTGATGGAATGGATTTTTCCAAATTCATACATATAAAAATTAGAGCGCAGAGAGAGTTTAAAAAAAGATAAAAAGTAAAGTTTTAAGTGCAGTATAACAACACAGCCATTTATCCCCAAAAAGATAAAAAGTCGTGTTTTTATTTCTTTGAAAGCTCTATGCGTGCTGAAAGCAAAAATTTTACATTTAAATTTTATTTTTTTATGGTTACCGGATTACATACCCTCAAATACCCCCAAATTTGAAAAATGGTAATTTTGTCATTTTTTCGTTTTAAGTGTTGTATAAAATACTATTTAATTTATTCTCATATGAAAGTTCTTGAAACACTGAATTTAAAAATATAATAGTTTTAAAAGTTTTTTTGTGATTACTTATTTTTTGTACCCTTCAATGTACTCCCTAAAATTTTTAGAGGGTGACTTTACTATAATAGCGTCATGTTTGTACTCACACGTTGATGTCAAAAATATTATTTTTAACTCGATTCATCCTATGGTTACCATTTTTAAAACCCAGTAGGTACCACATAAAATTTTTAAAATTTTAAAATTTTTTAAGACGGTCACCAAAAGTTAGGGGATACAACTAGGCATAAGTCCCCCAAGTCTCAAACCTGTAACTCAAATAATTTTTGAGCATTTTCTAGTAAAAATTGACCCTCTTTAACCCCTCAGAGTACCCGACCCAGGTTGGTGACCCCTAACAAATTATATATTTTAAACTTAAGATAGTATGGACAATCTGCAGAAAAATTTTCAGATGTAAGAATTCATATGGTAAAAAGTTAGAAATTTGGCTGAAAAAATTGGTTTTAAGCACGGTGTGTTTTGGGGTAACCCCTCAAAATTTTTGAGAAAAATTTCTTTTCAGGAGGTAGCCAAAAATTCAGGGACCATAACTTTAAATATTTACATATTGATCGTTGCTCGTTTAAACGTCATAATAACTCAATTAAGATTTTTTTGTCACAATTTTCCCAGTATCGCAAAAAAACAAAAAAACAGAAAATAGTTAGGAGTTTCGTCAACCATTAACTTGGGCTTAACCCTTTTTTATTAGCTTGTTTTTAAAACAAATATGCATAAAACTAGTAAAATATCAATTTATGTCAAAAAGACAAAGAGTTTGAATAAATTTTTTGAAAAAAAACCCTAAAAATTAAACCGCATTATTTAAAATTTTAATTAACACGCTAACATAGCAAAAGTAAACAAACTTTTAGTGAAACGGCCCTGGGATATTAAAGCTTTTTTATGGTCATGTTTTTGGTCAACTGTTTATTCACACTGCAGCAGTTAGTTAAATTATTCATTTTTAGTGAAAAGTACGGCTCACCTTCAAAGAAGTCTTGAAAAAAATCGCACATGGCACAAAAAAGTCCTGGCACATGAGAGTCCCGGAAAAAAAGAGTTATAGAAAAAAATGCGTTCACGCGCCCGAGCGCTGCGAGCGCTGTGATTGGCACAAAAGAGTCTTAGCATGAAATCAAGTTTTCACAGCTGACATACAATGTATACACCTCAGCTGTCTTCAAGTTTATGACGTATTTCAAAACTAAATTTCAAAGACTTTTAAACTAAACTATTTTTTCAAAGTGTATTAAAACGATAAAACAGCCTACAATGCGCATAAAATAAATTAAAACATAATCAAACAAGCTTTGAAAGGCGTAGCTTTAAAGCTCAAAGACTGGCCCATTAAATGTCTGAATGTCCGTTCACTAGGTGTCATATTAGCTATAACATTGTTTAAAACTCTTGATAATGAGTAAATTTTTGGATTTTTTTCTCAGAAATCTTATAGAACTCTTTGGTATCAATGGCCTAAATTTATATTTTATTATAAATTTGCATATTTGTATTGAATACATGCTAAAAGGGAAATAAACACCTAGATAAGAATAAACAAAACTTCTAACTAGGGGTGAGAGCTTCTTAACTTTGTATTTAAAAGAAAAATACATATAACTGTTTAAAACATTGAGTAAGAACATTAAAATTAAAACATTATCAAGAGTTTTTAACAACGTTCTAACATAGCACCTCAAAAACGCATGAACTCTGGATTCCCTATCTGCTTGAAATGGCCGGAGCTTCGGAGCTTGAATTGGAGGGTAGAAAATCTTTTCTGTTAAATTTTCCTTTTTTAAAATCCCTATTTTCTCTGTTTTAGATCTGGAGCACTTTTCTAAGCTAGTCTTTGAAAGTAAAAAAAATGTCTAAAAAGCTTTATCAAAGACTTAAAAATACTATAAAGGATTACAACAGAAATTTAAATGTATCAAAGATAATTTTGCATTACATTAGGGATTGATGTACGTTTTATTAGTAGATTCATCAATTATTATTCAGTTTATTTAAACGTAATTCAATGTTTTTATTAAAATTTACCTTTTTATGTGGTTTTTTGTTCATTAACTACTTTTTAGATATTTTTGGTATCCATTTTTGTCCCACCTCCCGTTATTAATAAGATATTTTTATTATAATTTAAATTTTTATGTGTTTTTTGTTCATTAACTACTTTTTTACGTATTTTTGGTATTCATTTTTATACCACCACCCTTTATTAATATCACCATGCAAAATCTTTCTGTACATTCAAAATTCTGTCGTAATCTCTTATAACATTTTAAAAAATGTTTATACTATATTGCTTTTATTTTGAAATTAAAACGAATTATTTTTTAACTTGACAGAAACAAGTTCTCGCTAACACGCTATGCTTTAGAATTCAAATTTATTTTAAGACTATAATAGTCTGATTAACAAAAAAAATACAAAGAAACACGGGATTTACTGAAGTCCTTAATTACTATGATGTTAAAAATTTGAGCTTTCTGAAACAAAAAAATCTAAAAAGCAATACAAAGCAATTTTGTGATTATTCTAAGGTCCTTAAGATTTAAAGCTTATTTAAAGCTAAACAAATTTGGACACATCTTGTCGTCCTTGTCCTTTTAATGACGACGAAAACACTTGTTTAACATAAAATTGTATTATTTTAACCATGAACAAAAAATTAATGTCAACTAAAATCATTATTTAGAAATAATTTTGTGTAACATACACTCAATTAAGACAAAAACACTAATTTAATATTGTGTGATTTATACCCAAACATAAACAATGATTTTTTCTTATTAAACGCTTTACAAAGCTTTTAGCGTTTTAATAACTAAATAATAAAATACTTAAAAACATTAATTTTTTTGCTGGAAAAATTCTTCACACAACCTGCTAATAGACTGATAAAAAAATTAAAAAAACTAGAAAACAGGTGAGGTGTGAACGTTGTATGTCAATTGTGAAAACTTGATTTATTCCTGGGGCCTATTTCAGAAAGACTTTTGTAAATTTTCATTTTACAAAACTCCGCCTATTTTTGTAAATTACATAATAGAGGATATACGACACGGAAAATATTGATCGTTTAGCGGAGATGAAATGACGTGGTTGCGACCAATCAGCGCAGAGCAATGCACGCAGATGCTCCCCCTGGATTACAAGTCGAAAAACCTTTATCGTGTATTCTACAAAAAATAGGCGGAGATTTGTAAAATAAGAATTTACAAAGGTTTTTATGAAACAGGCCCCAGGACTCTTTTGTGTTGATCTCAGCGCTTGCAGCGCTTGAGCGCATGAATGCATTTTTTCTAGGACTCTTACGTGCCAGGACTCTTTTGTGCAAGCTGCAATTTTTTCAGGATTTTTTTGTGCCGGTACTCTTTTGTACCGGTCTTAAATACTAATAAATTGCATTTTTACAATAACCAAAATCAGACAAAGTAATTACCAACAGATTGAATATAATCACTACTGTTATCAAGATAATTTGGAACAAAGACCTTGAAAGAATATGGAAAGCTGTGGCCCAAAGATGAATCGTCTGGATCAAATCCATATACTTCTAGAGGATTAGTAAAATTCCTTTGTTTAATGCACAGATAAGGCGAATTATCATTAACGTCTTTAACTTGAATGTTGACAATTTTATTTGATAACAATTCTAAAATTAAAATTTATAAAAAAATACGACAGAAATCCAATTATACAGAAAGATCTCAAACACGATTTTGTAAAATGATAGTAGTATAAAGAAGGCAAATAAAACCAAACATTAAAAAATACCTTAAAAATTCCTAATAAAAACAATTTTTGAACAAAAAAAGTAAAGGGTAATTTCAATACAAAAATTAAATACAACACAGAGTAAACGGAATAATAATTTATGAATCCACTAATAAAACGTACATATCTCCTAAATTAACTCTTACATTTTACTATTAAAATAAAAAAAATATTTTTGAGCGGTACAATGAAGGATTAAATTTTGAAGGACATGTACTTGTTAATAACAAATTCTTTAATTATTATTCAGTTTTTTGTGTGAGGCAATATTCTATTGTGTATTATAATTACTATTTTATGCTTTTTGTTTAAAAATTGTATCCCTTAAGAAAATTTCTTTTACATGCAAAATCCTGTTTGAGACCTTTCTATACATTCAAATTGCCGTCGTTATTCTTCGTAACTTTTTGTGCATCAACTTTAAGATGAATGTTTGATTTTACTTTGGTGAAGTCTTTCAGTGCTAGAAAATTTATTATTTTTGGGCGATAGCAAATGTGACTGGCCTATTTTTGCGCATGCAAGTTTTTTGCAATTAAATGAACATGTTCAACACACTCATGGAATAACATAATATTTGAGGCTAAAACTTTAATATAAATTTTATGAAGACTACACTTATTCTATTGAGTAGACTTCAATCGAGGCAAATAAGACGCAGCAAAATTTTCAATGGAAGCAGGTCAAAAGCAGGTTCCCAACTCCCAACTGAGGCCCCCTGTTCTTAGTGGGTTATACTAGTGATACTAGAGCGGTTGAAAAAAAACTAACAGCGGGCAGTTATTCACGATTTTACCTAGTCCTTGCGGTGATCGCAGGGCCATGTGAAACTTAACACATGGCCGGTTAAAGAAATAAATGAATTAAAAAAATTAAAAACGGGAATTTAGAAAAAATAATGTTTAAATAAAATTAAAACAAATACTGCAAAACAAGTTTGTAATTAATATTATGCTTATAAAACCTCTCATAACTCACGAAAACACAAAATTATTGTAAAAAATAAAACTATCATTGAACTCGTAAAATACTGTAAAATTTAATGCTGTATTTAGTTTTAATTAATCAGAAATTCTTTATTTGATTAATACGTTAAAATTCTCTTATAATTTACGCAAAAGTTCATCAAAAATTATTATGATATTATTGTTTTTAAAGAATATTATGAATAAAATGATACTTAAACCTTAAAATTTATTTAATTATTTAAGGAGTTATGACTACTTGTATATTAAAATTGATTACAATTTATTATGTTGCAAAGGTTGCGGTTACATAACATACTTACAATACAAAATAAATATTACAAAAAAATACACATACACAAAGTTAACCAAAGTAAAAAGATGATACTTAATACATTTTGAGTAAATGTACTTAATACTAAATGATATTTAAACACAAAAATAATTTAAAAGCTTAGAATAGACCAAAAAAATTGTAAACACGGCATGTTAAAAATTATACAAGAATAATAAGACCAAGAATGATAAAATTAAGAACTTGGGCATGAAAAAAATTTTATATCAAAAAGTTAAGCCGAAAGATTTGGTTTGTTTTCGATTTTATTGTGCAAAAAAATTTCTAATTTTTTGGCGAAAAAATTAAAAAAATTATAGACTTAGAAAAAACTATGTCTGAAGGTAATCCGTTTAAAACGTTTACAATCCGATTGTAAAAAAATATTTAGATATGTCAAGTCTCAGTTTTTGCATATTTAATTTTAGACCATTGGAGGGTTCATGGAACTTACCTCCGATGACCTATGGTAGCAGAGGAACTTACCTCCGATGATCTCCAAAAAGTTGAACTTACCTCCGTTACCTTTGCTAGGGAGGAACTTACCTCCGTTACCTCCGATAGGGAGGAACTTACTTCCGATTGCCTTTCTTTTAACTAACCAATGGAAAAAAAGGGCGTCGAGTGGAGGCTTTTTACACTATATTTGTGATATTTTAATAAAATGTTCAAAACACTACATAATAAGACCTTTGTTTTTAACACTACATAATAAGAATTAAAACAAGAATACTATTTCAATTTTAATTTAATGTACTTTTTTAGTTTGCGCAAAAAATTAAATCACATAATTTTTCAGTTACACCTATTTGTATGCATGTGAATTTAAATAATAAAAAAATCAAAAAAGCCTTCAATAGGAAGTCCATTTAATATTTAACAGGGATTTAATCTTGGAGTAAGCACTCTGAACAAAACGGGAGTTCTACCGCGCACTAGCATAAACAATTATAGTTTATTTAGAAATTAAATTAAACAATTAAATTAATAAAAAAATAAATTAAACATTAGTAACATAAAAAATTTTTAAAACTCACAAAAATTGTTTTGTTTTTTTTATACTTGCGAAGATTGACTATTGTTTTTGTTTTTGATTTTCGCATTGTTTTACCACGTTTTTACCATGTAAAAATCTCCTACAGATTAAATGCTTTTTAACGGGAACGGACACGAGGGTACTGAACACGAGGGTACTAGACACGAGGGTACTGGACACGAGGGTACTGGACACGAGGGTACCGGACACGAAGGTACTGGGCTTAAAAAAATTGCGTTCACCACAGCCTCGCAGCAAAACCAATTTTATTATGCAAGGATGACACGAGGGTACTAGACAAAAAGAGTACTGACGAGCAAAAAACATAACTTTCCATCAATTGAAATAAACTTATTGCATAACACTAGTTTGTTTTATACTTAAAACTTATTTATATTTTGTTTGGCTGACTTATAAAAGGTAAGAGTATAAAAAAATTATTGAGAAGATATAAAACAAAAATAATAATTTCATAACATTTAAAAAATTTTGTGTTATTTGTCTACATTTTTGTGCATTTTTTTTTAAATAATAGCTTTCAAAACGCTGAGAAGCTATGAGACGACTCGAAGATAACAAACGCCAAGGTGGTTGTTATGCTTTTATTATGCTTTCAAAACATTTTTGTGGTTATTTTTCGTGGTGTGTAATAAAAGAATTCTTAATAATGCCTTCGAAAAAAATAACTGCAAAAATAATTGGAATAATTCTGCTATTAATAACCTTGCGAAAACATTTTAGTAAAATATTTTCCGAAAAACAATTGCTTGCTTTTTTAAAAGTAAATTATTCGGTATTTTTTTGAAAGGCACATTATTATTAAAATATTATCATAAGGTTTAGCTTATTTTTTGGGTATTGCTTTGGCTTAGGAAAATAAAGTTTACTGTACAATGGTGGGTTTTGAAGACTTCTAATCCCAACAATTCGTTGTTGGATTATTTTACTCAAAAAAATTTTATCAAAAAAATTATTTTAATCGGGAGTCGATGAAAAGAGTTTAAATAAAAAAAATAACGGCAAACAAACCGTGCGATTCGCTTTGTATTTTCTGAGTATGATATGTTTTATAGGCAAATAAAATCTAGCTGACCGCGATATTTGAGGTATTAAAGCGACTATTAAACGACAAAAACATTTAAAATTTTTAACTAAAGCGGATTAATAATAAAGATAAAAACACTGTATTTTAATAACTATTTATTAAATTACTTAATTTGTAACCTAAATGAAAATTTTTCAAGGACTGAAGTTGGTTAATTTTTGTATATTTTGTGAAAAGGTGAAATTAAAAAAAAATCTGCGTTCTTATTTGTTTTTTTTTTTTAAAAAAAACACGTCATTACCGCACAATTTTAATTGGTCCCCTTATGTCTGCATTCTAATTTTCAGCGTCAGCCAGATATAATTCAACTAGAAAAAAAAAGTAATTAAATAACTTCTTGTGTTCTCATTCATCTCATGATTGTTTATGCTTAATATTAATTCTTTAGTTTTTGCAAAGAAAGGGTTTTGAAGCTTCAGAGCTTTGGAGTAATCTTCAACCATTATTAGTGTTTTTATTAAAAAGCCATTGTATAAATTGTGTGTAAAATGATCTTTAAAATTTCGTTCAATTATAGTATGATGTTTTTTAAACAATTTACGAAGTTTTTTTTAGTATTAAATTGCATTATATTTAAGCAAGCAAAAATGGACTTATGTAACGTTCAATTGTCTACGCGATTCTAGAAGACGAGGCTACTGGACACGAGGGTACTGGACACTAGGGTAGTGGACACAAGGGTACTGGACACGAGGGTACTGAGCTAAGAAAAAATACGTTTGCCACAAATATGTAAATTTTTTAAAATGAATGAGCTGAACTAAATTTTAATTTTTTGAATGCGTAGACAATTAAACGTTATATAAGTTGTTCGTTTTTAATTATAAATAACATTTTTGCTTGTTTAAATATAATGCAATTTAATAATAAAAAAACGTCGTAAATTGTTTAAAAACATCATACTATAATTGAACGAAATTTTTCAAGGTAATTTTACACAAAATTTATACAATGGTTTTTTAATAAAAATACTAATTATGTTTTGAAGCTTACTCCAAAGCTTTGAAGCTTCAAAACGCTTTCTTTGCAAAAAACGGAAGAATTAATATTAAACAATCATGATTTAAATGAGAACACCAAGAAGTTATTTAATTACTTTTTTTCTAAAACATATTATACTCGATTCTAGGACACGAGGGTACTGGACACGAGGGTACTGGACACGAGGGTACTGGACACGAGGGTACTGGACACGAGGGTACCGGACACGAGGGTACTGAGCTAAG